>MCJB01033318.1:0-25232 GCA_002018475.1 Nicotiana obtusifolia | reverse complement strand
GGGGGGGGGGGGGGGGGGGAGGTGCAATAATAAAGGAAGGTAAAGAATAAGAAAGACAGACATGACGGGCGAAAAGCATAATGTCACCAAGAGAGACAGACAACATAATTAAAGAGATGTTTTTGAAACAGGTGATTCATGGGCCTCAGTTTGGAAACTCATAATATGCCAAAATAACAGTTACAGAAATTAGTATTGGAACATAAGTTATCACGAATCTAATACCACATAATTTATATTTTCTCAAGCATGGTGAAACTTACTCATCATAAGCCTCTGCCCAGCTATCAGCCGAGGTTTCACCAAAAGCTCCTTCAGCAACTTGATTCCCAAATTCATCTGCCCAATCATTCACGTTCAACTTTGAAAATTCATTTACCCACTCGTCATTTACAGATCCATGCTGCTCACGTTCAGCAGAAAACTCATTCACCCACCCTTGTGGTCCACGAGAAAGCTGAAAACAACAAAGGGCACGTGCAAATATTAATGTGAAAGGACTTAGACCTCACAACATGTTAAAGGAAACTCATCAACCACAAACACGTTCCAAACCACATATATTAGGAACTCTCCGGTGAGAAAGTTCCAGGTTCAACAGCTTTTGCCTTTTAGTGCATCTCATACTCACAAAATCATAGACGAGACATACCCCAAGGCTTCAGGAGTAAGATCAACACATTCAATGCCTTATCCACAGCCACACAAAAAAAAAATATATCAACAATAGTAATGAACTTGTACTTGCCTCCTCATGCGCAAACTGGTCAGCCCATGATTGACCTCCATTATACTGCTGTCCGTATTCTGCTGCCCAATCCCCAGGAGCAACTGTAGCAGGCTTGAATTGATTTTCTTCAATAGTAATTTCACCACGACTCATCTTGGATACAAATTGGAGAAATTTGGAATTCTACATGAATTAATAAGGGAATCATATACTAATGAAGGTAAAAATGCAATAAACAAATATTCCAAAATGAACCAATGAACAGAAATATTTATCTGCTAAACATCTCCTCAACTCGATATATTCTACTAAATTGTTTCATTAGATAGCTAGTATGTCTCCTTGGTGGTTCAGGTTAGCAATCAGTTTCTGATTTATTTTTTAATAGATAGTCACAAGTTCCTGATATGCCAGTAATACCTGCCTTTCTTTCTATTTAATCCCCTTTACTTAGCTGCTACTGCCGTATTACTTGCATCCCTTCCCTATTCTGCACAAGCAGAAAATGGAAGGTGGTACATGTAGAATAATCATGATGAACGTAATAGCCAATTAGTACTGGTACTAGCCCTTAAATTGGAGGTTCTCTTGTTACCCCACATGCATTTATAGCCGCTTAGGGTTGTTGGTATATAAGAATAGTACTGAATAGGGTGTATTAGTAATGCTGGGGTTATTTCTTATCAATTGTTTGGTTTGGTGTATTAAAGGTTTTGAAAGGGCAGTTTTATCTTTATACATGCTTATCCATATATTAAAAACCATGGTACCATGGTATTGCTAATGTCATGGTTTTCTATATAGAAGAATAGTACTGAATAAGGTGAAAAACACTACCAAACAAGGGGTTAATAATACCAAAGTTAATACATGTATTATTTTCCCTAATACATCCTACCAAACGACCCCTTAGTACACTCAGAAGAATGTCAATAATATTTGCTTAAGCAAATATAAAATAAAACAAGACTTGGCACGAAACCTGAAATTTTGGGTCATTGTTTTGAGCTAATGTGTGAGCCAACATACGTGTTTGCTCCATGGCCGCTAAGTTAGGAATATTTGCACCTCTCATTTGACCAATCATTCCAAGTTGGGATTGCTCCTGCAATAGCACAGGAAAACTACTCATAAACAAAAACAGAGAACATGGAAAGATGGGAGGGAGGGAAAGGGACTCTGGAGAGAGAGAAAGAGAGAGAGAGTGAGAGAGAGGAGGGGGTTGCTGACATCATCAGGGGCTCTTCGTCATCAACCACACCAAATTAAAAGGATGATGAAATACAATTAGCCCTATTATCATCTACGCATTCTCCCTGATATCTGAATACAGGATAGTTTGTCCTCCCCCTCTCTCTGTGATTGTGTGTGCGCGTAGGTGCACATGTATGTTCTCTCTTGCTTCTATAAAGGATGCTTTAGTCCATAGCTGCTAACGAATTCAAATGCTCTGAACATTAAAATAATTAGTATGATCTCTCTCTCTCTCTCTCTCTCTCTTGTGTGTCCATGTACACATGTCCTCTCTACTTGACTCAGATGCATTTTGTTCATAAGTTCAATCTTTCAATCTGACAGCCTAATAGAACTCATATCCAAATTATACCCTTTTTTGGATATGTTTTTAGG
The DNA here is from genome assembly GCA_002018475.1 of Nicotiana obtusifolia. Taxonomy (NCBI): domain Eukaryota; kingdom Viridiplantae; phylum Streptophyta; class Magnoliopsida; order Solanales; family Solanaceae; genus Nicotiana; species Nicotiana obtusifolia. The sequence goes on along the minus strand of MCJB01033318.1, from coordinate 22,873 downwards.
TATAGATCCAAATTATTCTATGATGGATCTAATTCCACCGAGCATGATAATATTCATAAAGGTAGACTATTCTCCTCTTTCTCATTTCCCCACCCGACCAAAATGCAACCCCACCTAATGCAGGAGTTCAATAAAACTTTCTTACATGCTCAAATTCAGATGCCCAGCCATTAGCACCATGTTGTTGTTCAAATGATTGGGCCCAAGCATTGGGGTCAGCATGTTCTACTCGGTTCTGTGCAAACTCATTAATCCATCCATCTGCAACATGAGGCGCAGGTCTCATAGCTAGGGACTCATTCCAATACTCCTCAAGCTCGGGATATCTTCCAGGCACAGGACCCCTTGCCCTAGCATCATTATCAATTTCTAAAGAAGATAATAGAGCATTAACCTGATGAATAAAATCGTTAAGTTAGTTATAGAATAGTTATAGGAAGACAAATTAAATAAAGAACAGAGAGCACAAAAGTATTTTCGGCATATTTGAAGAACTGAAGGACCAAAACAAGACAATAGCGTACTATGGTTGAAACGACACCCATTCTGCTTGCTCACCAAAACACAATCTCCTCGCATCTGTTTGGATTTCCTAGTTCAATTATTAAAAGTCCACTAATTTTCTTTTTCTAGTGAAAAACAGATAAAGACTTTTTATATCTGTCACGAGTTTGAAACGTCGATCACTTAGCATACATATACAGAATCATATAACTAATAATGAATTCTGATGGATGGAAATACAGTTTGGCACATTATTCACACATCACATTGCCAACAAAATATGAGTTGTTCCTTTTCTGTTTTTGATATTTAATTTGAACAGCCAGACAGAAGAGATAGTTATGATTTCCTATATGCAAATCGTAAATTTATTACAAGAGATTGGTGAATTTTTGTTTCATGGATATCTGACATAGTTTAAGAAACTAAGACGGATTGATTGTACCTAAGTGTCACTAACTGAGTAGAATTACATGGCTAGAAACCAAACCTGCCCATTTATGAAGTCTTCACCTTTATCAGCAAAAAAATGACGGGCCATGATCGTGCTACGGTCCCGTATGCATTGCTTGTCACCTTCTGATAAACCTAATAATGGCAGTGAAGTAGGACGAAATGGCATACCACCCTGACTGCTGTTGACAAACGAGTGCAAAAAGCTTGACAACACTTGTTGTGGAGGTCCTACATGGGAGGAAAAAGGAATCAAACTCATAAGAACATTCACCAAAGTTAATGAAATTAGCAACCATCCACATAGCTTGGTCATTTTCACCAATCATCCAACTTCTCAGACAGTAAAGCACCAAGTTGGAAATGCCAAATGCCATCTAAGTACAAGCCCACCCCTTTCCTCTAATGTGCCTTTTACCTAGCTGGGAAGATATCACTTATCTATCATGTTCTTTGTAAAGTTAAAGCACAGAAAAAAGACTCAAATAGGCTTTTTCACAATCAACAATGATTATGTGAGTATAACTTAGCACTCCCTCCTCCATCCACAGTATAATTCCCTAACCCGCCCCTTGATACAGCTTTCAGTGCCATATTGACAAATGAATTCGTAATTCCAATTCATCAAAAGTAATGCTTACTCGTGGACCCACATACAATTCTCTACTTCAGCCAAGTTAAATCAGGCAACAATGCTCCAATCCTATCACAGAATTGCTAAAATGTCTCTCATAACTGGCAGCCCCCTCATTATAATGATTGAAGAGACAGTTCAGTGTTACCATTCAGATCTGGTTGAACCCGGGCATGCTCCAAAGGGATGTTTGTCATGTTCTGACTTCCATGAGCAAATGGAAGTTGAGGTCTTTGTATCTCATCCCAAGCGTCAGAGAGCCTATTTTGATCTGCAGAACGAAACCCTTGAAGGAACTGGGAACCCTGAGAAAGTTGTATTACAAGTGAGTAATGCATTCGCGGGTGGATCCCTCCTCAACCCAAAAGTATCAATATATATCTATTAACCTGAATATTAGGGTGCAGTGGTTGTTCAAACTCTGATCCTGGAAGTGAGACCAATGGTTCTTGAGAACCTGCAAGGAAGTTGCCATTGGACGATGTACTCACTGATGTAGGGATCTCTTTTAGCCTTTCCTGTAAGAGAGATGAATCATTAATCAAGTTAATGTAAGTCCATAACACATGTACATACACCTTGACTCTGAGGTGTCATTTAAGCTATCCCAAACTTGAACTTGTGTCCTAGTCTTTTTCTGTCCACAAAATTGTTCATATAGATGCATCTATATTACAAATACACTTACAACACAAAGACTCCCCGTATTTCAGAACACAGACTCGGTACAGATCCACAAGTAGCAAATCTAAGGATTAAGTTATACAAACTGACAGTGAAATGATTTTTCACACTATCAACGAATTTTAACTTGTGATAGCAAGTCAATTACCAGTTTTACTATATTATAAATTAATGCTTATCAAGACATCTACCTGTAATAATAACCTAATAAGTAACTTGATTGTGTAACTATTCTTTACACCATCGGTGCACATAACTTAAACTCTAAAATCAAATTAAATCTTTTACAGGAAGAAAGCGTCAGCGAGCGAATTTCTTAGTGTATAAGATTTTATATCAATCAATCAAGTGCACCTGAATTTCAATAATATATTATCCATTTCGCTCTGAATTCAGTAGTCATAGCTCACAAGAAAAAGAGTGTTATGAGGTACCTGAGTCTTAGAAGAAGAACCGATGAGAGCGTTAGCGAGAGCACCGAGTGGATTGGAGGAAGAAGAAGGTTCGCCACAGCTTGGAGCACCGGTAACCAAGTCTCTCATCGCCATGACTTTTTCTTCTAATTAATTTTCTTCCTTTTTTACTGAATTTTTGTAGTTGTAATTGGTTGAGTTGAAGGAAGAAAAATGAAGAGGTGCGGCTGACGACGGCGGTTGACGGAGGAGTTCGGTGAGGACAAAGGCCGGAGGAGCAGAGGTGTAAACTTGTTTTATAGTGATATATGTGTGTGTATCGCGATTATTTATATTTGTATATATAGTGGTGGTGGTTAGGCGATGGCCAGAGATTGGGATTTTGCTTATTTCTATCCTCTATTGGGAAATGTGACCGCGCGCAGCTGGCCCTACCCGCACTCAAGCTAGACTAATTCTAATGGTAAAATCCTAAATCTAACTCTAGTAATTGGATTCTATCCTTTATTAGTTACCTTTCATATTTATTTTAATTTCTCGTATTAAAAGTCAACTAATTTGAATTCAGAAAATTAATTTATTTGTCATAATTCTTTTGTTTCTTCATAAAATTTGATACTATATGAAAAGTTGAAAAACTTATAAAAAATAAATAATTTGTTTCTAGATTTATTCCAGAAAGTTAATAGGAGACTTTAAATTTACGAGTAATTTTTTATTTCTTAGGCTCGGTCGAACTTTAGGAGTAATTTATCATATTCTCACTTTATGTATATCAAATTCTCATATGTGTGTGTGTGTGTGTGTATATATATATATGAGCTAATGTGATTGAAATTAATCTGAAAAAAAATAGTAAAATAAAAATTGAAAATAAATAAAATAGTATTACAAAATTGGTGTCGATTGCAAAAGGTGATATTTATGTCACTTTGAATAAATATAAAAGTTAAGGTGTCCAGCTAAAAAAATTGAAAATATTTATGAATTATTACAAAAAAAAATAACTAAAACCTTTACTTATCTATCTATATTATATTAAAAGGAGGATAGTAAGCATTAAGTTAAGCCACGTGGCATACTGAGAAAAAGTCACTTGACACTTTTAAGACATAATCTAAATAGATTTAGACAAATCTAATAAGGATTAAGACAAATTAGATTTAACCAAATTTAATTTATCGTAAATATCAATTAAGATTGACTCATATATATATATATATATATATATTAAATAGATTTGAAAGCTTTTCAAAAAATAAGGATTCCTATAGTTATTCAATAAGCACATGAGTTGTTTTCTTCTATTTTATAATTTTAAATTTTTTAGAAATATTACGTAGAGAAATAATAAAATGATAGTGAAAATATCATTATAGTAGTTAGATATAATGCGTTCAAAGAAATTAAAAAAAAATATTTTTTATGATTAATATTTGAATTGAATGCAGTTAGTTTATGTTTGAAAGCATAAGATGATTTTTGAAAATACAGTCCACTTTAATAAATAGAAGGATAAGACTTATTTGAATTTGAGATTAAATTTTTCTTTTTTGAAATACGATAAGAGAAATCATATTTTGGAATATAGGCAATAAAGTCAAAATTATTATTGAAATAATTTTTAATTTTTATCTGTATTATATTAAAATGAGACTGGTAGAGGTGGAAATTAAATTCAAACAAGCTAATAAAAAGCCACCTGACAATGTAATACTATTAAGTATTGAATAATGTAATAGCAAAAATAAGAAACAAAATAGAGAAAGTTAAAAATAAAACATTCCATCATAAAGGAAAAAGAAGGATAAATTGTATTTAAATTTGAGTTGAAAAAGGATTTTTTTTTGTCTATTACGATGAAAAGGTCATATAGCGGATATGCCCGCATAACTCAAGTTTAGTATACAATAAAAAATATTATATATCAACTAATAAAAATAAATTAGAGATAATATGAGAATATTTATATAAAGAATTAGTTTAGAAAATAAATTACAGTAAATATACAATAGCTAAATATTATTGATAAATTTAAATAATTTAAGAATTTCGATAAATATAAATAAAACAAATAATTATTTTAAGATTAAAAATGTTATGTATCTATTTATATTATGTGAAAGGATAGTAGCAAGATAATGATATTAAATAAAGTGGCAAGTTATAAAAGCCATATGACAATGTGATAATACTATATATTAGATAATGTAAAATTAAGAAAAATAATTAAAATTTTAACATTAAAAATGAAAGGGAAAGACTATTTAAACTTAAGATGAAAAAGTTTTTAACATTATAATGAGAATGCTCAAGCTATGGATAACTATAAAATTAAATTCTACACATAAAAAAAATAAAAATTTAATAAAAATATAAAATAAACATCCAATGTAGGTAATTCACTTACAAAAATTAAAGTCAAATGATACCTTGAAACTAAAAAATAAGGAAATTTAATTGCATGTAATACAAAAGATAATTTTAAGAAAACTCAATAAATTGGAATATAATAATCAAAGAACTTATATATTAATAGTTTAGACTAATTCAAGGTTATATTAAAATAAAATGTGATATTATTTTGGTTGCATGTAAATTATTAATGTAAAAAATAAATTAAAATTTATTGTAGAGAAGAAAATATATAAAGAGACAATAGAGGATGTATGAGAAAACTCACAATTTGAATTAATTTAGAAATAAATCAATTAAGTAAAACCTTCAAATATTATTGATAATTTAAATGATAAAAGAGTTCCAAGAAGAGGATAAAAGCGTAACATACATTAAATTTCAAAAATAAAACATATATATTTATTGATGATTATTAGAAGGGTAATAAGCAGGACATTAAGTCGATTGGTAAGCTGATAAAAGATCACATGGCAACATAACAATATTAATTAATGAATAATAAAATAATTATAAGAATCGAAAAAAAAAACAATTGTGTAAAAATGTAGATGAATAAGATTAATTTGAATTTGAGATGAAAAATAAATTGGTAGTCAGAATTTTATTAAAATAATATGATTTAATGTGCTCAGACAAAACAAATCACATACATGTTTAATATTTTTTTAAATATTGACAATAGAATAAAATACAAGTACTAAAATCAAGGGGTTGAGTTTTTATAAATATATATATTAAAAAATAGGTTATCCATTACGAGATTTGAGAAATAATTTCATGCAACGCTTCTTAATTAATAACTAATGACTATATATAATTTTTATCTTGAAGGTTTATATTTTAAGGTTATTTGTACATAATTCAAATAACACAAATCAGATTTTAGTATGATTGTGTCCGCGCGATATTAAAAAAAGGATAGTAAAGCATGAGGTTAAGCCAAGTGGCGTATGAAAAAGTCACTTTGACACTTTTAAAACAAAAGTTAAATAGATTTTATGACAAAATCTAAGATAGATTAGCATCATTAGGACAAAACCTAATCCAAATCGTTTAAGAAATGTTTCTATACTAAATAATTTAAGGAATATTTTCCCTTTAATTTTGGTCAAAGTGATAAAAGAAAGGAATAAATTTTCATTGATTTTGTCACGACTCAATTTCACCTATAGGTTATGATGGCGCCCAACGTCATTGCTAGGCAAGCTAACGGTGAACTAGCCATGTATTTATTTTTTTTAACAATTTCAAAATAGTTGATTTTTATTTATTAAGTGAGTAAGAGGTGAAAAAAATAATAAAATAAAGTGTAAACAAATATGAGAACAAGTGTGATGAAATAAATACTCAAAAGCCATCAAATGTCTACTAGCATAATTTCAGGACCTGGTGTCACAATTGTATGAGCTACTAGTAGAATATACAAAACACTACACTACTGTCTGAAATAGAGTAGACAGAAAATAATGCAAAAGAGAGACTCTAGGTGATGCTTAATGGACTCAGAAGAGCAGCTCACCACTAGGCTTCGGGGTATCGGGGGTGCGAGCCGGTATGACTGCCAGATGCACCTGCTTCAGAACCTGCACGACAGTGCAGAAATGTAGCGCGAGTACATAAACAACATGTACCCAGTAAGTATCCAGCCTAACCTCGAAGAAGTAGTGACCAGGGGTCGATATCGACACTTACTATAGGCTAACAATAAAATACATAAATGCTAAATAGACATGGAGTATGTGAATAATAATATTAACGCAATAACAACAGTAATTAAATAATTATCTAACTAATAATAATATCCAAGAATCTTCTATCAGCACATACTAATTCCAAATAAATTCCGAACAAATAAATAAATTATAATCTCTCACTTCATGAAAAAATAGTATAATGTGTGTTCAGGCTTCAAGCATTAACACGCATAATTTATACCGAGGTCGTACGGTCTGATCCAGAATAATGTCTACATTGCCGAGGGTCGAGTGGCACGAACCATAGATGCATCTATTATACTGCCCAGGCGTTTGACTCGCTCCACAAGAAGAAAGGATACATTATGAACATTCGATTTAAAAGCTATTATAAGGTTAATACACAAAGAAACACAATTTCTGTTAACAGGCAAGTAACCCATCAAAACTCAAGTAAGTGAAATTCGGTCTCTACAAATCCTTTACCAAGTTTCATTATAATTTAGGCACTTTAATTAACAAGTAAGGTGCAAATATTACAAGTATTTCATGATTTGGGTCCTAAACTACCGGACTCAAGCATAATTAGTAGCTACGCACGGATTCTCGTCACCCTCGTGTGTACATAGCCCCCACAATTAGAATCGAATAGCAAATTAAATCACCTACAGGGTAAATTACCTCTTACAAGGTTATGCAAGAGACTTACCTCGTCTCAAAGCTCGCTCTCCGACCACAAATTCACTCTAAGGACCCAACTTGGTGCCGAACAATCCGAAGCTAGCCAAATATTATATAAAACAATCAATATACGTTCAAAAGTTGAAAATTTAGCTGTTAGAGTAATTACCCAACTCAAATTGGAAGATTCTTAAAATTCACCCCCGGACCCACGTGCCTGGATTCTGAAAAAGGATAATTGTTACTCGTAACCTCACACACTCAAATATATAATTTTCACCCAATTCCATAACCATTTTCGTGGTTAAATCATATTTTTATCAAAACCTAGATTTTTCAACTAAACCCATAATTTTCACAATTTTACATGTTAAAATCTACTCATCATCTATGTATTTAACTTACATTTGATAGAAATTATTTACCTCCGATAGCTAGGTGAAAATTCCTCTTTAAAGAGCTCAAAAGTCACCCAAGAAATAAAAGAAATGAACCAAAATAGCCTAAGTCCCAACATTAAAAGACCTCATTACTTCCAGTGATTCCGCTTCTGTGGACCATGGCCGCATCTACGAAAAATCCATCGCAGGTGCGGTCCTAGCCCAGGCCACCTGACTTTGCTTATGCGAACGGGCTCCCGCTTCTGCAGAAAGCGGCGTCGCACCTGCGACCAAGGCTTGGCCAATCTCTTCCCGCACCTGCGGCCCTTTCATCGCAGAAGCGAGGCCACTTATGCGGAAGATTTTCTGCTTTTGCGGGCCACTGACCTTTCGTCCAAAGCCGCTTTTACAGTCAGAAGCTCGCACCTGCGGCCAAAAAACTCACAGGTGCAGGCACACCAGAACTGGTGCACCAACAATCCCCCAAGCCCAAATTCGAGTCCGATTTTCAATTTGATCCACACCCCGGGGCCCCCGGGACCCCATCTAACAACATTCACACATCCAATAACATAATACGGACCCGCTCGTGCACTCGAAATACCAGAATAACATCTAGAAGTACGAAATCGGGTAGCAAAAGCATGAATCGAATTACGAAACTCAATAACTTCTAGAAACACTTTCGTACATCCGATTACTATCAAATCAACTCAAAATGACGCCAAATTTCGCGTGCAAGTCTTAACTCACCATACAGAACTAATCCCGGGCTTCGATTCCCAAACAGACCTCGATAACACCAAAACATACTCCAAACCAAATTCAGAGAACTTGAAAAAATCTTCAATGTGCCAACTTTCACTATTACGTGCCAAAATGCTGCCGGATCATCCAAGATCCGATCCGAACAGACGCTCAAGTTCAAAATCATCATACAGACTCATTGGGACCGTCAAATTAGAGTTTCGTGATTGTTTACTAAAAATATTGACCCAAGTCAAACTTAACCCTTTTAAGCCAAGAATAAGGAACTAATTGTTTCGATTTCTACCTGAACCCTTCCAAACCCGAACTAACCATCCCTACAAGTCATAAAATAATAAAATCACATACGGAGAGTCTTATTTAGGGGTACGGAGTTTTAGAAAGCAAAACGATCGGTCGGATCGTTACATATGTTCCTTCATGATACATTTCAACTCAAGGCTTAGTTTATGTGATATTATCCCTTTAATGTAGGTGCTTATTTAATAACAAAATATTTGGTTTGACTGGTATAATATATATGCAGAGTTATTATTTATCTATATTTATATTCTAAAATTTTATATTATTAAGAGAGTGCTAATTTACGATGTGGTTAAGTAACGCGACATATTAAGCGTAAGCAAAATTAGGACAAAGCTAATAAAAGTTGCAATGAATATATATATTATTAAAAGAATGATAGTGAAGTATGAGGTTAAGCCAAGTGGCATATTGACAAATGCGACTTGGCACTTTTAAGACAAATTTTAAATAAATTTTTAAGACAAATTCTCATATAGATTATTAGGACAAAATCTAATCTAAGTTGTTCAAGAAATGTTTATATAATAAAATTTTTAGTTAAGAAATATTCTCCCATTAATTTATGACTAAGTGACAAATGAAATAAGTGAATTTGGATATGAATACAATTTGAAGTTGTTTTTTATTTTTTATGAGTGATATGAAGTGAAAGTTTTGAATGAATACAATTTGAAGCTGTTTTTGAATTTTTTTTGAGTGATTTGAAGTGAAAGTTTTGAAAAGAAGTTTTTTTGGAGGTTATAAAATTTTTAAAATTTATCTTCAAGTGAAATTTAAAAATTTCATGGCCAAACAGTATTTTCGAGAAAACGTGAAATTTTTTCGAAAAAAGTAAATTTTTTCATGGCCAAACGATCCTTTACTATTTATTAATACTGACCACAGAACGAAATGAAATAAAATTAAGGGATTATGTTGTTACAAATTTAAAAAGAAAAAGAAAATATGTTATTCATTACAAGATTTGAGAAATGATTTTATGTTTTCCTCTTAATTAATATCTAATAATTATCTATAATTTTATATGGAGGTTTAAATACTAAGGTTATTTGCACATAATATAAATAATCTAAATCATAATTTGACATGATTGATATTTGAGCGGGTACTAATACTAGTTTAATATAATGGCGTTTGGGAAACATTAAGCGAGTGGAGCCCACACTGGAAACTGAAATTAGAGCTCTACGAAGAGAAGAGAAGAGTGGTGCTTAGCAATGGCGTCATCGTCGAGCAGCGGCTTAACGTTCAAGCTCCACCCGCTCGTTATACTAAACATATCGGACCACTACACTCGGGTCAAATCTCAGTCTCACTCCTCCGCCAACGACGGTGCCGATTCCTCTCCGCCACCACCGCCTAGGGTATTAGGTTGCGTTATCGGCGTACAGAGAGGCCGCACTGTCGAGATATTCAACAGCTTCGAACTCCTTTATGATCCCTCCACTCACTCCTTCGACCGTCCTTTCCTCGAAAAGAAGCAAGAACTCTGTCAGTTTTTTCTTTCTCCAAACAATGAATTTACTACATTTTCATAACTACTTCAAATTTGTGTTTTTTGGACCTCGCACGATAATTGATTGGTGGAAAACAGATCCAACAGTGTATATTTCATGTTGGAAAATAGTCAAACTGAAAATTTCAAGTTGCACAACAGCTTGCAAAAATTTGAATTTTTGTTTTCATACATTTAAACAGACGAATTTTTTGCATTAAAAATTCAGTTTCGCAATCAGTGATGTTTGTGTTTGGCTAATCAATTTGAAAACCACTTTTGCCGGTTTTAGAACACCAAAGTTGCTTTTTATTCAGCTCTGCAGACTGCCACTACTTAAAAGCACTTGTTTTTTCCTAGAAGCTTTGCCAAACACCTCAAGTCTCTCTAGAATAAGCACCTTTTTTAAAAAATAAGCACTTTTGGTTCCAAGAAGCTTATCCAAACAGGCTATAAGGGTTATGTTGTTGATATATTGATACTGGTGGTGTCAATTTTGGAGCAGATAAGAAGGTGTTTCCTAATATCTATATACTGGGGTGGTATTCAACTGGGAGTGATGCCCAGGAATCAGATATGCACATTCACAAAGCTGTGAGTTTTTTCTCTTTGCTTAAAATAGTGCTTATTTCTCCATCAGTTCCAGTTTATGTTAAGACGTGTGATTAAATATGGGATTTATATTACTTAGATATTACCATTGTGGTAGTGAAGCGAGCCTTGGGGTAACCGGTAAAGTTGCTGCTATGTGACCAGGAGGTCACGGGCTCGAGCCATAGAAATAGCCTCTTGCAGAAATAGGTTAAGGCGTACAATAGACCCTTATGGTCCGGCCCTTCCCTGGACCCGGCGCAAAGCGGGAACTTAGTGCACTGGAATGTCCTTTATTACCATTGCGGTAGTGAAATAAAATAATAATGTAATTGTTCAAAAGTTAGTTTGATAAAAGAAAACATCAGACTAAAGTTTAAATTTTTGAATACTAGAGTGACCAACACCTCAGTACGAAACAAGCTGGGGTTGGTTAATCCTCACTAACCATGTTTCTCCATTTGAATTCATATCAGACCAACGTTATATAAAAATTATGTCATAGAAATTTGGACAAGGAAGTATTGTCTTATATTCAGTTAGTATCTTTTTATGTTTTTCTTTTCTTTTCTGTTCTGTTGTGTTTGCTCAGTAATTGGGAGGTGAGGCTGACCATTAACTATGCATAGTATATCCTTTTATTTATGTATTTGATTCTTCATTATCTAGACATCTGGGCACATGTATTCACTCCCGTCAATTGTATATCTTCCTGATGAAAAAATGGACTGGGTTTGCCTCCCAATTATTGGATGGATTACTTAATTGAAATATCTGCACTAAGGTCATCAACCGTGCCAACCTTTAGATATTAGATAGTGGAGCTTATGTAAGGCTACAACTAATTAACCAGATGTAAAAGACATTTATTTTTCACTAGGTTATTGATGAAACAACACTAGAATGTGAGAGAGGATGCTTATCTGAAAAGGGTAAAAGATGCCTATAATACTATGATGCTTTTCAGGAGGCTATAGCAGAAATGACTTGTTTTACAAATGAGTATGTGGTATTAATTTTGTTTGAATTAGGTCAGGTTAAGTTGCAGAAATTGAGAATAAGATAGGGAAATTGGACACTACATGGAGGGTACGGCCTGATACTTCTGTGGATAATACCTGAAAAAAAGGAAAAAGAATTTAAAAAAAGTGGAAAATGTAGTGGATTAATACTGTTCATCTATTCCTGAGGGAATATATTTTTCTTTGACAAGTCATTCTTGGGGTAAGTTATCAATGGCACACAGAGGAATACATGCTAACACCCATATCCCTGGAAAGCTCTCTTAATAGGCCATCCAGTGATATATATGAGATGCCATAGCATCACACTTTCTAGGAGTGCCTTTTGGCTAATAGTATTCTAGCCACTTGTCAAGTGCAAGGTTTAGTGTTTGAAAGTTCCTTTGGAAAAAAAAAATATTTTTATGATGTTTTTAATGATCTTAAAGAATGTCTTGAGGACGCGAGTTACAAATAATGGTATGAGGGAAAAGCAGCAAAACCTACCCATAACTCTAGAAAAGACTGAAAAATAGTAAATAGTTGAAAGCAGAAAATTTCAATACATAAGCTGGCAGCGTCCTCTATCAAAGCACTGACACAGCATATATTTAGTTTGGGCAATAGGAACTGAATTAGGAACTGACTGAAGCATATTGCATATAGTATGCTGACTGTGCGTTGGGGAATGAGCTGCATTTTTGCTGCATGCTTCTTGTATAAAAGAGAGTGTTGTAAGCTAATTCATTTTGCATGATCATCATTGTATTTTCCTTGAGATCTTCTGAATTCTTGATGCATACTTGTTCTTTGGGCGATACTAGCTACCTATTCTGTTGTGACATAGAAGCCTTAGGAAACTAGGTTATACAAATTTTGGGCGGTGCAGGAAACTGCCTTGTAGTTATGCTTGCTGTCATGAAAGGGAAAAGGGATTACAATGTCGATGCTAATGCTGTCATACTTTGCTTGGTGATTAGGTCCTGACGTGAGATATCCCATTCATTTAAACTGTTGTAACATCTCCTTTTCTAGAACTTGTGGAGAATGGCATCAAGGCCCATGATTCAAGTATAACTTGATCCTGCCCTCTGGATGAATAATTTACATTTACCTTTTCCTATAGAACATTGTTTATTCCTATAGTTTTTGTCAAGCCATGACGATAGCATATTTTGTTGTATCAGTTGATGGATATCAATGAAAGTCCTGTCTACGTTCTTCTCAATCCTTCTATCAGTCGTGCACAGAAGGATTTGCCAATCACTATCTATGAAAGTGGTTCGTATATATTTTATTTATCATGTTACAGGTGCTCCATGATTAAAACTTATTCTTTTGTGCTTGGTTTTGAAGAAAACAGAAAGGAGAAACTAAACAGTTAAATTTTGTTTGCACAAATTAGTCTTATATTTCTGGGTAGAAGATAACATATTTTATACAGAGCTTTCCACCATGGCCCTCATTTTGTTCAGACACTTTTTAATGATTTTGGGGTTATGCCCTGTGCGAGAGACCATGATTAAGAAGTTCCAATTTGAACTTCTTCTTGTGTCCATCTTTAGTCCCTTCCAGAACTATTGACGCCATGAGAATTTATGATTTTTTTATTTTTTTTGGGTTTGAACTATTTATTGATATTCGAAGAGTTGCATATCATTGATGGCATCCCACAGCTTATTTTTGTCCAAGCAAGCTACACAATAGAGGTATCTCCCTATTCATTTATCTTGTCATCTTTTCCACAACTTATTGGGAGCATCTAACAAATTCTTCTCACTTGCAATACCTGACTTCTTACTAGACGGTTGAAGCTGAACGGATTTCTGTTGATCATGTCGCACATCTTAAACCATCTGATGGAGGCTCTGCTGCAACTCAGTGTGAGCACCTTTAACTTCATTTGTCTTCTCAAGATTCAAGCATTTACTGATTTTTTAGCGGCTCCCTAATCTTTTAGTGGCACGATTTGCTTATTGTTTAACTTTGAGTTCTCTCTGTGCAGTGGCTGCCCACCTTACCGGCACACATAGTGCCATCAAGATGCTGAACAGCAGAATTAGAGTGCTACAACATTATCTTCTCTCTATGCAAAAAGGTAGAAGTTGAAACTACATTCTGATTGGTCGAAGAAGCTCCTTATAGTGGAAAAGATGCTTCTGAATTTACTGGGAGAGGCTCACCAGGAAATAAATTTTTTAATGTTACAAGCTAACACATATATTTTGCATCTGAACATCTATGATGCTTAGATAGCTCATGAGCTATCCATTCAGCATTTTAGCCTCACGAACTAGTCAAGCAGCGTGAAACTGATTTTGGAGAATGTTAATCTCACAAACTTCTTCGACAATTAACATGGAAATGGAAGATAAAGTTTTTTTCATGGGGCAGTGGCTCTAGAATTTTAATGTTTTTCCTGCTGCGAATGTAGGTGAAATCCCTTGTGAGAATTCATTGCTCAGGCAGGTCTCCAGTCTTTTAAGAAGATTACCAACAATTGAGTCGGAGAGATTTCGAGATGATTTCTTGATGGTAGGTGTTCTTTGAGCTTGTTATTGGAGTTGACCTGTTTAAAGTAAATGTAGCCTATTAGTACCCCTTTTTTCCTAGGGATGTTTCTTTATTTGCAGGATATTTTTTTTTAAAGAGTTTTCTAGTAAGACCTTCGTCAGCTTCAAATAATTACTAGTGTAATTCAGATGTTGAGTGGAAATTGCTAAGTAGACATTTTCATATTTGTTTTAGGTGCGCCAATCAGCTTTTGCCACTTTCTGATTCTATTGTTTTATTTTCTCTTTTCTTATGTGCAGGAATATAATGACACATTGTTAGTTAGTTACCTGGCCATGTTCACCAACTGCTCTAGGTATGATGTCAGGCTTCTTGCGCTTGTAAAAGTAGTTTCTTACGTTAACTCTTCTTCCATTTTTCTCCTTTTAGCTTTTCATTGATGAAGAACTATCCAAGATTGTGTAGATAATAGGGCCAAAATTCAGATAAAAATGGTTTTTGCTGAAGTGTGATTATCTCTCGGAGACTGCAGAATAAAATTGAGGTGAACTGTGAAGCACCTAAGGGTGTGGTTGATGAAGTGGGTTAAGAACCACGAGGTCTCAGGTTCAAGTCCAAAGAAGATAAAAACACTAGGTGATTTCTTTCCGTCTCTCCAAGCCTTGATGGATAGAGTTACCCAGTACCTGTGCTGGTGGGAGGTAGTAGGTACTCGTAGAATCAATCAAGGCGTGCGCAAGCTGATCCAGACATCACGGTTATAAATAAAAAGTTGAGGTGCACTATGGGTGCGATTCTTTCATTATTACTCTTGACTTGAGACCTTCACGGAAATATGGGCGGCAGAATAGACATGTGGTTAACTGAAGATGGTACTCCTTAATTTTTTCCTTTTTTTTCCGGTAAGTGGTATCTGTTAAGGTCTTAGTCTTGATTTCCGCTTTATTGTGGAGATATTCGTGAGACTGTCAGGAGTGTTTAACAAGTGGCTCACTAAAAACATTTATGGAAATTCAGACTATTTTTTAATTATCTCTGCCCTGGAAGTACACCTGTACTGTTTCTAAAGTCATTATATGTTCGTAACTTAGAATTTGGTGAACATTTGTTTTTCAAAGAAAAACAAAAATTGGTGATCATTCGTGTTTGGATGATTTTGCGCTATTTAACAGTTCATCTCTTGAATGAGTTCTTCACATCTTAAGATGGTATTCTTGAATGAACAAGCGGTAGAAACAGTTCCTTTTGCCATATCTCTCTTTTTTTGTTGTTCAAATCCTGTTTACTAGAGTCAAATGTAATGGATCTAATATTTTTCTTTTTTCCTGGTTGCAGTACAATGAACGAGTTGGTTGACAAATTCAACACTGCATATGAGCGGCATAGTAGGAGGGGTGGTAGAACTGCTTTTATCTGAAAGTTGATATATCTCCACTATTGCCTTTTTGCGCTATGTCTTTCCTGCTGTAGTTGCAGCCTCTGCGAGTTTTGGTATTCCATTCATGAAAATTTAGGAATCATTTAGTAGCTTTGTTTTTATTTTGCCTCCCTTTAGCGTTAGCCTGCCCATTTTCTTTGATTCTTGTGGTGCAAATGCAATCATAGATATAATAGAAAATGACAGGATTTTGGGGACAGAAGCTATTATATTTGGAAACGTTTTTGCAGAACATGTGATAATTTTAAGGGGAAAGGTTAAAAATTACTTATGTACTATACGAAATTGAGAAAGTGTACTCTCAGTTGTCCTTTGGGTCTATTCAGACCGTCGCGAAAAGTCTCAAATCTGCCGTTCCTACTAATGGTCCTTCAGCTGTTATTGAAACAATTTGCCTTTTGTTGACTGGCTGCCAATGTGGACATTTCTCTCTATTTTTTGTTAATTACCCTTTGTCTTCTTCATCACTTAAAGCAACTTTCACTTTTCTCTAAATATATTATCTCTCTAAATTTTTACTTTTTCAAATTAAAGGAAAATACCAAAAGAATGGTGTCTCTTTCCTGTTCCTATTTTCCTAATAGGAAAAATTGGAGAACATCGTTACCATCCAACATGCACTATTGTTGCCCGCCCTTGGTCGAAGCGAAGACAAAAAATTATATATGTTCTCTTTCTATCTATCTGTCTAAGCTTTGGTGGATAGAATTACTTGATTCCTGTGCTAGTGGAAGTAGCAGTTATTCGATGTAATTAGTCGAGATATGTACAAACTGGACTGGACATATGCCCCGGTTTGAATATATTAGATATCTATTTTTCTTGGCTCTTCAAACTAGCAGTGCTAATGTTTTCAATTCTAAAATCCTTACTCTTTTTGAATGTTGAAATCTCCAAACTACAACTTTTTCAATGCAAATTCTACAACCAGAAAGTAAAGCTTACATAAGCAATATGGACATGTTCATCACGTAACAAGCTGTCAGAAGGCGCACCTTGGTATAATGTACTCCTTCCATCTCATTCTATAAAAGCTTGTCATTAAAAGCAGTAGAGAATGTAAAGTTAATTATTCAAATATAAGAAGATATCATCCTTTTTTATAACAGATTAAAAGAAAAGTGTTACATAAACGTCGAGGGTGCATGATTTCGGTACAGAAACCCCATGGTTATGATTTATGAAAATGATTGGCATTGCCCTTATTAGATTACATGAATCAAAATATGTATTAATACAACACAAAAATAGGATTTCACTTGCCATAGGACTTTGATCTTAAATCTAAAGTCACGAGCTGGAGCAGAGAACCGCATGATTTTCGAATTAGATCGATAGTTCAGTTTTTGATACGAGGACGCCATCACTATCTGCATATAACCATTCTCCTTCACGAATCAACATCCCTCCAATATAAACAGGAACATGCTTTTCACCATGGCCTTTCTTGCTCGATTTCTGAGGGTGCGATGCCAATGCACGAACCCCAATGTCACAGCCATTAATCTCGTCTACATCTCGAATGCAGCCATTAACTATAATACCTGCCCAACCCATATTCTGGGCTAATTGTCCTAAGTTCCCGCCTACTAGAGCACATCGCATGCTCCCTCCACCATCTATAACCAGAACTCGTCCTTCGCCTCTAGTTTCAAGAAGCTCCCTGACCAACACATTGTCCTCAAACACCTTAAGGGTTGTAATAGGGCCAGAGAAAGCTCGACTTTGCCCGTATATCTGGAAGATAGGTGGCAAAACTCGTAGATCACCATTTGACAGAAGTCCTGCATTTACATCACAAACTTCTGCTGTTGCCAAAGATGCCATGTATTCTCCTGGAAACGCGACAGGTATAAATGTTAGAAATTGAACTAGTTCATTTCTCTGGCCTGGAATCCCCAAACACCAGGCATTATATACCAAATTACACAAACATTTACATCTGAAATTTCAATGCAATTGATGCTTACCTTATTTGCCAGCTTGAAGAACAAAGATCAGAAGGTCGAATCAGAACAAAAAAATCTCTAACACTAAAATTCTATCTTCATTACAAATTTGTGAATCTGCTAAGTAGGAGCCACAAAGATATTGAAGCCACTTGTAAATTCTTCATTTAAATCATCGATAAGTTGCCAGAACCCACAAATTTTGGCATTACAAGAACAGCAATAAGGAAAGGCAGTTGGCACAAGTTAATTTGACATGAACCTATCCAAGGGCCAAAACAATGAGGCAAAAGCAAAACATCAAAACCAGAAGGCAGTTCACATGATCGAAAATGTTGAATATCGTTAAAAGAATAGTGCAACCAGGAATTTGTAAATATTGGTAAAAAGTGGCTCGAACGAATGAAGATGAATGCTACATCTACCATAAAATCAGCTTCCTAATCTCACTTCCCATTCCCTTAAATCCTTTGAATTGCATGGCACTTATTCAGGACGATGTGAAACAAACCTAGATCAACATTGATATAAAACTTCTTACGAACAAGACCTCTACATGCCAATTGAACTTATAGGAGGACACTTGGCTGTAAGGAAATCATTGATAAAATCTATAGGTCCTGGGTGAGAGAACTTCAGTTGATTAATATAACGCAAGATTCTAAATGTGGAATACCATCAAGAAATATACTTTCTAATGGCATTATGCAAAATATAGATTTGTGAGGAGACCAAATCAGGGAAATATCTTACTAAGATACTAGCAATATAAGCACACCAAGAAAGAAATGCTACAATACTGTATCCTTCTCCATCCCTTTAGATTATGGTGCTGGTTTTCTATACAAGAGAACAACCCCATCAAAGTGACACTCCATGAAGCTAGCAGAATCAGCATTTGTCTGTAAAAGTGAGCATCTTTTGGGTCTTCTACACCCGCATACTAATCCAGCGCGCAACTGAGTTTAAATGCTACTACTTTGAGTCCAAAATAAATGTCTTTTTTAGCCTTCCAAATTTGGCACCAAATAAGATTCATTCCTCTAATAGATGATCTATGCAACTTTCTAAAACATCTTTCCATAATTATTTACATTTACTAGGAGTAGATAAATGATAATTTAGTCAAATAACCTTAATAACTAGCTTTCACTGATTTTCCTAAAGGGTGACTTTAAGCCTTAAAAGACACTTATTTGGAACCGGAGGGAGCACTATTCTTTTCCCCATAAGCAAGGTGGAGCCAGGTTTTGAAGTTTATGGGTTCTGAATTTGGCACGAAAAACATAACTCGTTTTAGTTACTGGGTTAGGTATTAAATGTTACACATATTTAACAGATTTCCTAATACTCTAATACATGACATAAGCAAAAACTACTAGCTCCATCCGAACCCATACCTAATATTGTAGTTGCGCTCCTAAGCAACACACACATAAGAATAACAAATACAGTTCTAAAGTGCTACTCTATGTAACTCATTTCAAAGACGACAAATTGGAGTTGTAGCCTAATAGTAACAACTCAGAATGCAGGCTCAAATCCCACCACAAGCATCAAAGAAGATGGAGTTTTTCCTTTATTAAACAATTGAGAGTGTGAGGTGGAACATGCTGTTTGTTAATTCAACAAGCACACACATCGTAGTAGTAACTACTAGTAAGTAATTAATCACTCAGCCACCGCTACTATTTCAGATTCCAACCTCTACCCAAGTTGAGTTTGTTTAATCCAAATTCACAGCAACGAGAATTAATTAAACAATTAAAGATGATTATATCTATGCACACCCTTTAAAGAAACGAAGAAAAAAGAAAAACTTTACCTTTGATCAGTACGAGTAGTACTACTTTGTATATGAGCTTTATCGAATTCCGAAAATGGAGCTTCTCCTGGATTGTGGCGTATTGCAAATTTCGAAGGCGATCTAATCTCTATATATATATATAATATAATATAATATATATATATATATATATATACACACACACTCGAAACTCGTAAAGTTAATTAAGTTATGCACAAACTTATAATTAATGAATTATTGTCGGCATTGTTTATATCAGACCGTTCATAGGATGACGGCATCTCATCTTCTAGGTCGTTGTGCCATCAAAAATTTGCTCAAGTAGTTGAATAGTACGGATATTTTTTTTAATTACAAGTTGCTTTTATTATTATTTAAGATCAAGAATTTTAGAACCGCAGCCGGAGAGAGTGGAAAGAAAAAAGAAATAAAATAAGAGGCCAGTATAGCCAACGAATATTAGTGGCCTAGCTTTCATTGGAAACTAAGGTTGTGTTTGGTTCCAAGAAAAATGCTTTTTCCTGAAAAAAGAGTGTATTTATTGGAGTTTGGTAAGTACTCCTTCCGTCTCATATTATGTGTCGTATTTCTCTTTTATACGCTTCTTAAGAAATATTAATTAGGAAAAAAATTAAACTATTCTACTTTTATTTATGTCTTAAAATGTGATATCTCTTCATTAAATAGTTATTCTATTTATATGTTATCCCTATCTTCAAGAACAATTATTACTAAAAGAAAAAAATAATTAATTTTATCTTAAATTTCTAAAATAATAAATAATTTAACATAAATATTAATATGAGACGGAAGAAATAAATACAATATTATATCTTAAAAGCATTTATATAATCTAGACAAATTCTATAGGTGTCAGGGGCGAGATGGTGTAGTTGCAATGGAGATAAAACTACGCCACTGCTTAATTCCTACCATAGCCATTTTTAAGATTTCACTTTCAATCGCTGATTTTATGAAAATCTGGCACTAACCAGCAGCTATAGAGTGTGATACTGGAGATGCTTTAATCGAGATGGTCAATCATGGCTTGGCGCATTCTTTTCTTTTTTAATTTTTTTCTCTTATAAGAAATTACTAATTTGCATCTTTCCTTTATTTTAAATGTGAAAATGTTTTTTACTCTGTAACCAAGAAAACCCTGAGGACCAATGGTGCGAGGTTCCATACTCGACAAATAACTCGGTAGATAACGGTGCGACTTCCGAGCTCCAAACTAACGAACTCATGGCATGCACCTAATCCATACATTATGTACTACACTCTTACCACTAGACCAAAGCCTTGCCAGCATATCAAAATTGCTGCGACATATTGCCACCCTTAAATTTCCTTTGCTGAGAGCACCAACCCGACCAACCAAAAGCTTCACTTCTCACCAGATACTTCTAACCAGCACTGTCAACTGCCCCTTCATCAAACCTTGATCGGGCTTTTCGATAGAAGTTTAAGCAAGAAACAAAACTTAAAGTTGACTCAATATACTGGGGACTATAACGAGAGGAGAAATAATCCAAGCAGTTAAGAGTAAAATATTGAGAGTATTTTCATTAATACTAAATATTTCTGCTTTAAAATTTGTCTATATCGAATATTGTTTGCCTTAGACTTGCATCTAAAACAGTAAAGCAAACTTTTTGTACAAAATGTGAGATATCAGATTACACAGGTATACCTACCGACAACTATTCAGTATAAATCAAACCCAACTAATATAGAATTTTGACTAAAACAAGTATTGATATGAAATCTGAAGACACTAGGCAACCTTGGAGGCTGTCCAGAAAAGGGAAGGCCACAAAGCTTAAAGCTAAATCAAACTTCTGCATGCAACCAAAATTATGAGCAGGAACAACTATGCAGTCAAGTTGCATATTACCAGCTGATGCCCAAATCATCAACAAACAATAATTAATTGTTGAAACTTGCTTTTCATGCTCGGTCCCTTCGTGCAATTAATGACCATTTGTTACCATCTGTTTGTCATTGTCTTCTTTTCTTTGCTGGTAGACTGATTTTCGTCGACTCACTTCATTTCTGTGGGAGTTATAATGTTCAGAAAATGCCCTAACAACAAATGAATTACTTCTAAACAAATGGAGATTCACACTTTTAGTTGCTACTTGATGTCGCTCTTTATAATTATTTAATGGGTTGTATATCTTGTGTTCTCTCAGTCAATTATTGCAAGATAGACATATAGAAGGAGGAAAGGTAGATGTATCCTAGATGTGAACATAGACAACAAGAGCAGAGGTCATAGGAAGTTCATCAACAACCTAAATAATGCTACCAACAAGAGCAGAGGTCATGGGTTGTATATCTTGCTACCAACTTTTCTTCTTCCAAAGCAAAAGCAGCAAGTTTCATCCAAAGTCAAAACATGCAAGAAGTGTGTAGTTAAGAAAGAAAGCATACATCATTGCACAACAGCTGGTATAATACCATAAAAATAGCTGTTTAGCCTCCATAGCCCTTGCAGGGGTGTATCTAGGTTAAGGGGTGTGGGTTCATGTGAACTGTCATGGGCGGCTTTCCAGCCTCACCCCATGACCCCTTGGACGCGCCCCGTGGCGTCCTAAGCCTCTCAAAGCCTAGCGCCACGGACGGCCCCGTGGTCTTGGCCGCGCCAAGTGACAAGTGCGCAAGTGCCTCTGTCGCCCCACCAACACTCCTTGCCGGCGCCCAGCGGCTTGCGAGTGTCAACCATGCTGCGCGCGCAGACAATGCCGCACAGCCAAGAGATGCCGCGCGCACAGCCAAGGCCGCGCGCATCCATCATGATCCAAGCACAAGTGCCAGCGCCCCGCCGCGGGCCATCATCAATAGTGCCGCGCGCGCAGACAGCAACGCGCGCGCGGACCCTGACCGTCAAGACAAGATTGCTGCCATTGGACTTAGTATTTCTACATCATAGAAGACTAAGTTCCTTTCATTGTAAATATAGAATAGGTTTACTGTTTTATATTCATTGTGCTCCTAGAGCTCGCATTAGGTCTACTCATGTAATTTGGGTTTTTATTTTTTAAGCATTATTAGGGGGGTATCAGCATTCAAACATTTTCAGCAAGCATTCAATTCTCTGTACTGGTGTCATCGCCCCCTCGACACCGCATTAGCTTTGT
>MCJB01033308.1:64861-75633 GCA_002018475.1 Nicotiana obtusifolia | reverse complement strand
TCCCTAAAATAATGGTTTAACGTCTATGACGGTTGAGATCTTCACTCCCGCCGAGATATCAAGAATCCACGAGATATCCGGTCGAACTGATCTTTCATTACGAGGTGTGTCTTCGTCGATCGATGCCGATTGCCTTATCTCGGTTGCTCCAGTTTCGTACCCGACTTACTAACCCCGGATTCAAGCAACCCGGTCTTGCATTGTCCCCGGTCCCGATCCTCCTCATGCTGTCGAATATATTCGACCCAATACAGATAGTCCCCTCGTTTATTGGAGAGTAAGGACAAAAACGATATGAATCTTCGTTCTTTGAGGTCTCCGGTTAAACGATTAACACCTTCATTAAGCTTGACACGAAGTCAGAGGCATTAAGTCACTAAACCCTAAAGGACTCCTTGTTAGCGTGTGACGGCAGCGCCGTGACGCACGTGACCATCAACATAAGGAATCATTGCCTGTCCCGTCTATCTGCAGAACTCTGCAACTTCTGCGCACAACATTTAATGCTTCTTTGCATCGTGCTTTGAACTGCCGCTTTTTGAGAAAGTATAAATACTTCTCTCCTTCTTTACTTTTACGCTGCTTAACAATTTGTTTCCTTTAGCTTTCTTCATCAGAAACCTCCCTTTTCCTTTGCTTCTTGCTTCTGCTACTTCAATCGTCATGGCCAAAACCTCTAAATCAGTTCCCCAGAAACAACAACTTTCACCTGCTCAGTTTGTTGAAAAGGCTGAACCCGTCCATGTTGAGGAACCTTCCACGGAACCTCCATTGAAAGATTTTATACCAGTTGGGTGCTTTATAGGCTCCGACTTCAAAGTCGAGAAGCCTTCCTCGGTACCTGGCCGAGGCGAACCGGTCTCGCTGTATATCAGCTCGATCACTCAAAGGCATCTCGACAGGGTAAAGGCTGAATGCCAATGGACCGATAAAGACGTGGTGATCCCTTCCTCGGATGAAGCTATTACCACTCATGTGGAGGGCTATCTCAACGTATATACCTACCCATTCACATTTGGACCCTTGGACCCTATAATCGTTGAATTTTGTAGGAGATACAACGTTACTCTGGGTCAGGTCCATCCCTCTGTGTGGCGTATAATTTATCTCTTTCGCTTTTTTGTGAGTAAGGTCGAAGGGGGGCACCCTTTTACCATCGATCACTTACTCCGATTATACAGTCCCCGGATGTTCCGAGGGGGACTGATAAAACTTGCTCGCCGGGCTAGCAAGGCTCCGTTCTTGAGCATTGATGAAGATAGGGACCGGGGCTGGATGAGTCGATTTGTTCGAATCAAGACCTCCGATCTGATCCCTGCCGATGGCATGCCGTTCCCTGAAAAGTGGAACATGAAACGTAAGCGTCTCTTTACTTAAGATCATTTATTGTTTTTCTTCCAATGCTTAACCGGCGTATTGTGAGATGCAGCTATTTCCCAGGCGCCGGCCGCGATTCATCATTTAGAGGAGTAGGTCAAGAAGGTCGTGGCCCAAAGGTCCTACTCGGAAGGGGCCTGGCGGGAGATATCAAAAGGCCTTTGGGAGGCCAAGAATCATGGTGAGATTCAGTAATGTTCACATTATTTTAAGATAATCGGTATCAACACTTGGCTTTTTGAAAATTCATTTTGCAGGTCTCTCGAAGGATGCCGAGTTGAGGTTGGCCCCCACTGGTGAGGCAGTTCCTCGTCCCCTTTCCGTATCGGGGAAAGAGGGAGGAAAAAAGAGGAAAGAGGCTCCCGGTCATGCTGAGCCTGAGAAGAAGAAAGGCAGGAAAAAGATGAGGGCTCGCAAAGTCAAAGTTACCGACCCTTCCATTCAACTGAGCGACGATTCCGAGGGGGAAAAGAGCCCCGAAACCTTAAACGACAAATCCCCTCGGGCAGTCCCCGAGCCTAGTGTGGAGGAGGCCTGTGCTTCCCAAGAAGAGAATGTCGAAGCGGGAGCAGGGACCGGGAACCGGGCCGACCCAGGAGCGGCAACACAAAAGGTCTCAGATATTCCGGAGATGGTGCATTCACCTTCCTTTTCAGAGGCAACTCTGAATGAAGCCCAAGATGCAAGAATGCACACACCGAGCAAGGGGCCGGTTGCAGCTGGGGCCTTTGAAGAATTCTTCGACGGGGTGCCGTCGGCTGATACCTTCGGGCTTGAAATCCCAAGGAGTCCCCCGGCCGAGACGAGTGGGGTGTCAGCTGGTATCAAATTGACCGACAAATTCCCCGCTCCGAGCTCAAACCCTGATCGGAAGAGGGTGATAACCTTCACCGTCCCCGAGGATGTCCGAGCACTAGGCGCACCGGTAGGCGTGGTTAGTTATCTCCACTGCTTGGTGACTGATGAAGACCGAGCCGCAATGAATGCAATGGATTGGGCTTGCTTGTTCAATGAAGCTCAACAGGCATCGAACAGGGTATGCCTTCTTGTTTGTTTTAAATTACGCTCAATGCCTTGATTCTAAGTCCGTACTGACAGTTTTTAATTCATATTCTCCACAGTCTTCGGTGCTTTATCATGAAATGTTCCTTCAAATCAAAGAAGGAATGACACAAGAGAGGATTCAACGTCAACGGCTCGAAAGTCAGATATCGAGCCTCCGGGCCGAGCTGGATTTTGTAAGGAGAGAGCATATCAACGATGTTGACCAACTGGGGCAAATGACTAATCGATTGGACCGACTCCGGTTTGAACTGCACGAGGCCAAAGCTGAAACGAGCGGGTGGAAAGCCATGGTCGAGACTTTAACTTCAGAGAAAGAGGCTCTCCAAACTCGATTAAGAGAACAGGCCTCGGAGGCGTAGGAGAGGATTGAAGCTCTGATTAAGGACAATGAATCCCACCAGCTCCAAGTTGAGTCACTTACTCAAGATCGGGAGGTTCTGGTCAACCAGCTGCAGGAAGCAAAATCGGAGATTGCTACTACCAAGGCTGATGCTGAAGATTTGATAACTCAGTACAGAGCCGACGCCGGGGCCGCCCAAGAGGAATCGAAGATACTGGTCGAATGCATTAAGTGCCAGACTCGCCTTTCCGTTCTTGAGGAGCTTCAAGCCCGAGGTTTCGATCTGTCTTCCGAAATTGCTGAGGCAACAAAGATTGAGGCTGATATGAGGAAGCAAACCTTTCCCGAGGAGGATGAAGATGGCTCGGACTGACGTTGTATCGATATTTTGTAGCCCGGATATGTATAAAAAATTCATCATATGTATAAACATCTTTTATTACATTTCGATTTCGTTCCTTGACTTTCATGTCTTGCCATCTCCTGCCTTAGCTAGGATTATAAGTTGCAACCGACTGAATTGGTTAATAATTAGTTCGGCCTTAGCCTTATTGCAAATTCAGAACGGGTTAAACGAGCTTTCTTCGCTCTGCTTTCGACCATTAAGCTATGCTTTTTGGTATGCTAATCGGGATCATGCCTTAGCAAAAATTAGACCCCTTTCAATCTGATTCGGCCTTAGCCTTGTTCGGATGGTCAAAGTCTTGCTCTTGCAAACTTCGATCAGTTCTGAGTTTTTAATTTAATTTGGCCTTGGCCTTTCATAAACTGGGATTGCCTAAATCGGTCTCAATTTCCTTCGCGTTTTGTTAACTCACCAAGGCCTTGGCGTGATCAGTCGATTTCGGGGTTTGCCTTGTTAGGTCTTATCCCCTTTTGGATTCAATGTGCATCTTTTGCCAATGTCAATTATTGATAATGTGAAGATAATTGAAAAAAGCCCTTGGGCTTAAGAATACAATGTAGGTGCCAAATGAATTTGTTAATATTCATGTGCTTGTACATCTTCATTTGACGGAGGGGGATCAAATCGACCTACTCGGGTACGGCTCTTCTGATCGTTTGACCCTTATATCAATTCCTAGCGATCTTTATGTAGCCCCCTCGAATTCGAAGTGAGTAGATGAAACATCACTAGAGTTTAACATAAGACTTGTGAGTTCCGATGAATGATTGATCTATGTTAGCACGACATACGGTTGCCTCATTAGAAACCTTGCCGTAAAACCCAATTTGGGACAAAATTGGTTGAAGGGAAAAAGAGTGCAACGCGTGCTTTCAGTCCTAATACCTTGTGCTGACTTGCTTGATATCGACCTATCCTGCATGTGTCAGTACCGATAAACAAAATAAAAAGAAAGTAAAAAGGCGAAGTAAGTTACCTTAACAATATTATCGCTTCAAGTGGCCCACATTCCAATTATTCGGTAGCTGCTTACCATCTATAGTCCCGAGCTTGTAAGATCCCTTCCCGGTGACCTTCAATACAACATAGGGACCTTCCCAGTTCGGTCCCAATTGTCCTTCGTTGGGGTACCGGGTATTGGGCGTGATTCTCCTAAGTACCAAGTCCCCCGCACTGAAGTATCGGAGACGAGTTCTCCGATTATAGTAACTCTCGATTCTTTGTTTCTGAGATTCCATTCGGACTAGAGCGGCTTCTCTTCTTTCATCTAAGAGTTCCAAACTAATATTCATAGCCGCCCGGTTAGATTCTTCGTTTGCGTGTCGAAACCTGATGCTTGGTTCGCCTACCTCGACCGGTATCAATGCTTCGGTGCCATATACTAAGGAAAACGGGGTGGCTCCGGTACTAGCTTTTTCGGTCGTTCGGTACGCCCATAAGACTTCGGGTAGCATTTCCCTCCATTTTCCTTTAGCGTCGACTAGCCTTTTCTTCAGGTTTTGGATTATGGTTTTGTTGGTCGATTCTGCTTGACCGTTGCCGCTGGGGTGATATGGAGTTGATAATATCCTCTTGATCTTGTTGTCTTCGAAGAACTTGGTTATCTTACTGCCAATGAATTGTTTTCCATTATCGCATACGATTTCTGAAGGCAACCCGAATCGGCAGATGATATGGTCCCATATGAAGTCGATTACCTCTTTTTCCCTGACCTTCTCGTAAGCCTGTGCTTCCACCCACTTAGAAAAATAGTCAGTCATAAAAAGGATAAATTGAGCTTTACCTGGTGCTCGAGGGAGGGGACCTACAATGTCCATCCCCCACTTCATAAATGGCCATGGCGATATGATTGAATGTAATATTTCTGCAGGTTGGTGGATTATTGGTGCATGTCTTTGACATCCACTGCATTTGCGTACAAATTCCTTTGCATCCTTCTCCATATCGTTCCAGTAATAGCCGGCCCGAATCACCTTTCAAACTAATGAATCGGAGCCGGAATGATTGCCACAAGCTCCTTCGTGTATTTCTTTCAAAATGTACTCAGTGTCTCCCGGTCCGAGACATATAGCTAGAGGTCCTCCAAAGGTCCTTCTGTACAGAGTTCCATCATCGACCAGACAAAATTGGCCCGCCTTTGCGCGCAACGCTCTCGATTCTTTGGGATCGGATGGCAATTTACCAGAGCTGAGATACTCTATATACTTATTTCTCCAATCCCAGGTCAAGCTAGTTGAGTTGACATTGGAATGTCCTTCCTCCACCACCGATCTTAACAACTGCACGACTTTTTCAGAGTCAATTTCTTCGTCTTCGACCGATGAGCCTAAGTTGGCGAGGGCATCGGCTTCGCTGTTTTGTTCACGAGGTATGTGCTGTAGGGTCCACTCCTTAAACTTGTGTAATGTGACCTGAAGTTTATCCACATACCTTTGCATACGTCCTTCCCTGACTTCGAACGTTCTATTCACTTGGTTGACAACAAGGAGGGAATCGCACTTGGCCTCCATTACTTCTGCTCCAAGGTTCTTGGCCAATTCTAGACCTGCGATCATAGCCTCATATTCGGCCTCATTATTAGTTAGTTTTATAGTCCTCATAGATTGTCTAATCGTGTTCCCGGTCGGGGGCTTGAATACGATTCCTAGACCCGACCCCTTTGAATTTGAGGCACCGTCTGTGAACAGAGTCCACACTCCCGAAGGAGTCCCCGATTTAGCCTTGAGTTCTTTCTCGACTTCGGGGATGGTCGATGGTGTGAAGTCGGCGACAAAATCGGCCAATACCTGAGATTTTATCGAGGTTCGAGGTCGATACTCGATATCGTACCCACTGATCTCGATGGCCGACTTGGCCAATCGACCTGACAACTTTGGTTTATTCATAACATTTCTAAGGGGGTAAGTTGTTACCACGCATATTGGGTGACATTGAAAATATGGTTTCAATTTCTTAGAGGCACTTAGTAAAGCGAGTGCTAGTTTTTCTAAGTGTGGGTACCTGGTATCGGCTTCTCCTAATGTCCTGCTAACATAATAAATGGGAAATTGCGTACCTTGTTCTTCTTGGACCAGGACTCCGCTCACTGCTATCTCCGATACAACGAGGTAAAGGTATAACTGTTCGCCTGTTTTCGGTGTATGTAGTAAAGGCGAGGTAGAAAGATACCTTTTTAGTTCCTCCAATGCATGTTGGCATTCCGGTCCCTATGATAATTCATTCTTCTTTTTTAGCAAATTGAAGAATCGATGACTCCTGTCCGACGATCTCGATATAAATCGGCCCAAAGCTGCAATCCGGCCTGTCAATTTCTGTATGGCCTTGACGCTGTCGACGACCGTTATGTCCTCGATGGCCTTAATTTTGTCTGGGTTGATTTCTATTCCCCGGTTCGAGACCATAAACCCAAGGAACTTCCCAGAGCCCACTCCGAACGCGCATTTCTCCAGATTCACTTTCATGTTGTATTTCTTCAGAACGTCAAACGTTTCCTGCAAATGACTTAAATGGTCCTTTGCTCGCAGGGACTTAACCAACATGTCATTGATATAAACTTTCATCGTTTTACCTAGTTGTTTTTCAAATATTTTATTTACCAAGCGTTGATATGTCGCCCCTGCATTCTTAAGCCCGAAAGGCATCACATTATAGCAATAAGTGCCATACGTAGTGATGAAGGATGTTTTTTCTTGGTCATCCTTATCCATTTGTATCTGGTTATACCCAGAATAGGCGTCGAGAAAACTAAGAGTCTCGTGGCCGGCGGTAGCATCGATCATGCGATCGATGTTGGGCAAGGGGAAGGAGTCTTTGGGGCATGCTTTATTTAGGTCTTTATAATCTATACACATCCTAAGTTTGTTTCCCTTCTTAGGGACTACAACTACATTAGCCAACCATTCTGGGTACTTAACCTCCCGAATGGACCCTATATTTAAGAGTTTAGTTACCTCGTCTTTGATGAAGGCCTGCTTAGCTTCGGACTGAGGTCTCCTTTTTTGTTTGATCAGCCAGAATTTCGAGTCGATACTCAGCTTGTGCGTTACAATTTCCGGTGGTATGCCTATCATGTCTAAATGGGACCAAGAAAAGGAATTTTCATTAGCCGAAAGGAAAGTAAGTAATTTGGACCTGAGCTCGGAGTTTAAACTCGAGCCCAGGTATACCTTTCGATCGGGTGCATCGCTGCGAATCGAGACTTGTTCGAGCTCCTCGACCGTCGACTTGGTTGCGTCGGACTCATCCGGAGCAATAAACGATTGGGGTACCCCGTAACTATCTTTGTCGAGCTGATCTTGTTCACCCTCATTTGTTGAAGGCGGCTTCTCTGATTGCTATTTAGCCTTCTGTGGGGGAACGGTAGATTTCGGTGCCGCTTCTTCCACTGCGAACATTTCCCTTGCCGCATGTTGCTCCCCGTAGACGGTGACAACTCCCTAGGCCGATGGAAACTTCAACATTTGGTGTAAGGTTGAGGGTACGGCCTTGATGTCATGTATCCAAGGCCTCCCGAGCAAGGCGTTATATCTCATATCGCCTTCGATTACGCAAAATTTTGTTGCCCTGATAGTCCCAGCGATATTCACCATCAGTGTTATTTCACCCTTGGTTGTTTCTGAAGCCATGTTGAAACCGTTGAGGATCCGGACCTCGGAGATAATCTGGTTTGACAGACCCAGTTTCTCATATGACCCAAGATCGAACTATGTTGGCTGAGCTCCCGGGGTCGATAAGTACGCACTTCACTCGGGTATCATGTACTAGCATCGATATCACCAGTGCATCATTATGAGGTTGTGTAAGACCTTCGATATCCTTGTCGCTAAAATACAAAGTTCCTTCTGTTGCGTAGTCCCGAGTACGTTTTTCTCGGGTAATAGATATTTTGGTGCATTTCAACACCGGTACTTGAGGCGCATCTGCTCCCCCGATTATTATGTTGATTGTGTGCGGTGGCTCTTCTTGATTTTCTGGTCTGTTCCTATTTTTGTAGTGGTTTTTTGCTCGATCGCTTAAAAATTCTCGAAGATGCCCGTTTTCGAGCAACCGGGCTACTTCTTCTCTCAGCTGCCGGCAATCTTCCGCTCTGTGCCCGTGAGTGCCATGATACTTGCATATAAGGTTGAGGTCTCTCTTGGCAGGGTCCGTTTGTAACGGCCTTGGCCATTTGGTGTCTTTGATGCGACCGATTGCTGAAACAAGAGTCGCCGAATCGACATTAAAATTATACTCGGACAATCGAGGTGCTTCTTGGCGGTTACTGGTTCTCTCGAAGTTATTTTTCGGCAACGGTCTCCTGTTCCTTTGGTTGGGGTCGTTCATGCTTTCTTGTCTCGGGGATTTGTGCCCCCTCGGGACAATCCTTCGATCTTCTGGGTATGGCCGATGTCTATCTCGATTCGACCTTGGTTCTCGATAGTTGTCCCTTGGAGATCGATCAAAGTTCTAATAGGGTAGGAAGAGCCCGATAAAACCCCGATCTGATCATCTTCTACCCTGATGTTCGACTAGTACCGGTTGTGAATATCTGCCCAAGTGACGGCTGGGTACTCAATCAAGCTCTGTTTGAGTTGCTGAGATGCCACAAAACTTCTGGCATTGAGCCCTTGAGTAAAGGCTTGCACGGCCCAATCATCTGTAACCGGTGGCAGGTCCATTCGCTCCATTTGAAAGCGAGACACGAACTCTCTTAGCATTTCGTTGTCGCATTGTCTAACTTTGAATAGATCTGATTTTCTTGTTTCAACCTTGATGGCACCTGCATGGGCTTTGACGAAGGTATCGGCGAGCATGGCAAAGGAATCAATGGAATTCGATGGTAAGTTGTGATACCACGTCATTGCTCCCTTGGAGAGGGTCTCTCCAAATTTTTTCAGGAGGACGGACTCGATTTCATCGTCTTCGAGGTCGGTTCCTTTTATAGCACAGGTGTAAGCCGTCACGTGCTCGTTTGGATCCGAAGTCCCGTTATATTTAGGGATTTCGGGCATGCGGAAATTTTTCGGAATCGGTTTTGGAGCGGCGCTGGACGGAAAAGGTTTTTGCACAAACTTTTTCGAGTCCAAACCCTTCAACACCGGAGGGGCTCCCGGTATCTGGTCTGCCCTTGAATTATACGTTTCAACCTTCTTGCCGTTAGCCTCGATTCTTTTTTCACCCGTCTCGACTAGTTTAGTCAACTCCTCGAGCATTTTGATAATCCCGGAGTTGATTCCTAAACAGTTCTCATCTGGTTGCGTTGTGATCCGCTCATTTTGTTGGGCTACCCCTCGAGAAGAAATGGCTTCGGCTCCGCCCGGGTTCCGACTGCGACTTTGTAATTGAGCTATGGCCGCTTGCTGGGCTTGCAGCATATCAAATATTACTTTGAGGCTGATTTCATTTCCTCCACTATGTTGAATCCCTGAGTGATTTTCCCCCTGAACGCTGTTTGATGGGCCAGGGGTCTGATCAGCATCGACTGCCATTTGGGAGTTGGCGTCGATCGGGACCTCGTTTCCGGGCATAACGTTGTTTTCGCCTTGGTGGTTAAACTCGTTGTTGTCGGGGAGCGAGTGTGACATGACTATGTTGTAATCTAAAAAATAGAAGATTCTGCAAAGAGCAAGTGTAAAATAGTGTGTAACAGAGAATTGTATCAAAAAATTCACTAATATCCTTAGCCCCACGATGGGCGCCAAACTGTTTACCCTTAAATCCGAGTAACAACTGAATTTGTTTGTAGTGCTAAGGATGTACGAATTGATTTGATACAACGTAAGATATAATGTAAAGTAATTTAATTTTAATAAGCAAAAGAACGATCAACCCGCTATTAGAATGGATTGCTGATAATGAAATGAAACACAATAAAGGATGATTGATTCTGATAAAAGACAGCTGAAATATTTAGTATTTTTCTCGTATCTGTTCTCTGTTACAATGAAGGTAGATACCCTTCTTATGGGTAAAAGAAGACTCCCCCATATGGTAAAAACCTAATTACAAGATAAAATCCCTTTAATTACGGGGTGAAATATCCCTAAAATAATAGCTTAACGTCTATGACGGTTGAGATCTTCACTCCCGCCGAGATATCAGGAATCCACGAGATATCCGGTCGAAACTGATCTTTCATTACGAGGTGTGTCTTCGTCGATCGATGCCGATTGTCTTATCTCGGTTGCTCCAATTTCGTACCCGACTTGCTGACCCCGGATCGAAGCAACCCGGTCTTGCATTGTGCCTGGGCCCAATCCTCCTTATGCGGTCGATTATATCCGATCCAATACAGACATACAACCTCGTGAATTAGTCGAAACATGCGCAATGCAGCTAGGACACCATCAATTGCAAAAGAGAAACAATGTAACTAACTTAGTGTGCTAACAATATCACTCTTTTTCAAAAATTTCCATGCCATTCCAAGGGAAGAAACAAATGAGTTTTCTTGATTATATATCAATTGCTTAATTCCTTCGTATAAGGAAAAATTCTAGTGTGGTGGTAAAGGGGTTAGTATCTTGTCTTCTAAAGTTGAAATTTTTGGGAAACATACCATAAAGAAATTTAAAAGCTTAAAAAATACACTCCCCCCCCCCCCCA
>MCJB01033308.1:3412-64788 GCA_002018475.1 Nicotiana obtusifolia | reverse complement strand
CCCCCCCCCCCCCCCCCAACCAAACCATCCAAAACGAAATTTTTTGTTATCAAATCAACGCTCTACCACGGCTAGTTACTACAAGCATCCCAAGAAATTAGATTACTTCACTAAATAAGTAGCATATCTGAGCAAGCAGTTGGATACATGTGAAGAAATGAAGATAGGAATTCAATGCACAAATGGTACTAGTTTAATTAATACACCAGTGACATACCGAGCTTAATCATAGATGTTGAAATCATCGTCTCTTCAAAACTTTTTTAATTTGCCGGCAAAGTCCACCCTCCACGCTGCACAGAAAATGCCCAAACTCTCTCCCCCCAAATCAAAAACAAGTTGTAACGAAAATTTGTACTTTTAGTCTCTCAAATGTTGTCGAGCTCTAATTTTAGTCTTTGTAATATCTGACTAAAACAAATTTTAACTTTCAACTAATAGTGATGCCCAATTTTGATCCCTGTACATGTGAATCTTCACGAATTTAACAAATTATATGCACAATATATTATGTTAAGTTTGTAATACATAATTAGCATAATATAGTAAAAATAGTCTAAATATAACACATTTCTTACATAAAGCGACCCAAAATGCATATTTTAAGGAATTGAAGGTTAAATGTGCCTAGTCACATATCATAAAGACTAAAATTAGAATTTACGAATAACTGAGGAGCCCAAAATGCTACTTTTAGAACTTCATGAAATTACCATTTTGCATTTGTTCCCTGACTCTTTTTTTTTTTGTTAGTCATTCGTTTTCGGAACCTAATTATTTTTTACTATTTCGGATTTATTTTAGAACTCCCTACCAAGGAGAACTTCACTCACAAAATCCCCCCAGCCCACCCCATCCCCCCACACTCTTATTAGCGATCATTAAGATTTTGATACAGGCTTAAATTATCCTTTTACTGAAAACATGTGTTATATACAAAAAAATTAGAGAATACGATCGAAATAAAGTATATTCAAGCTAGAAAATTGAATTACTAGGAAACGAAATTAAAAATTGATTTGGTGAAAAATTTAATATTTATATAATATATATGAAATAATATATGATAATTGCATATGAAAATTTTGAATCGTCAACAGAGAGTGTTTAGACCAAAATACAAGTAATAATGTGATTTAAATTAGTTTGGGTCGTACCTAGCTCAAGTGTGACAACATAGCGAACAACTTGCTTTTTGAGTTGACTTCCTCGCAAATCAGAAGGCACTATTAGCATTTGGAATTAGTATTTTATTGCCTACATGATCAAAGCAAGGATAATAACAGTACAACATATGTGGAGGAATACTCTTTTAGAACTTTAGCATTATGTTGGAAATTAAACCAACATTAAATTAGTAATCCTAAATTGAAGAGGATATAGTATTTTTTACGTTATTTAATTTATGTCTAATTAGGATTTGAAATCAAAATCATGTACAAGCTACTTTGGATCTAGAACGGAGGAATTGAACATGCTTGCAGCGCGAACCAAAATCTGACCTAGGGCGAAAAACCCTAATTCTCAAATCCAAGCACTTCTCGATGAATCCCGATCGTAATCAGACAACAAGAAACCCACAGGGAGAGTCGACGCATTTCTCAACAAGTCCGATATTTGACGGCTTTGGATGGTTTCTCGACTGGAAGAGGACGAAGAAATTTGAGACCATATCACAAGCCTTACAATATTGTTGATGAGAAATCAAGAGTAATCTTCACGAAGGAGGAGGATGAACTTCTGGCAGAAAAGTGCAAGCATACATTGGTAGGCAAGTTTGCAAAGTTCGGCCATATATTGACAAGCCCATTGATGAGATTACGAGATCTTCTCCACTGAAAGGTTCGTTCAAGATAAGAGTTCATGATTGGAGACACATTTTTATCAATTTTTCTGATAAGGAAGACTTCAAACATTTTTATGGGAAAAGATTATATATGCTTTGTGGATTGTAACGACCTGACCGGTCGTTTTGAGTATTTTAGCCCCGATCCCCTATTTATTGCCTTCTCTATGTTATATTATGGCTATGTGACTTGTAGGGTATTTGGTTTTGGTTTCGGATGAGTTTCGGCGTGAAATGAGATATATAGTCCCTAGGTTGGAGCTTTAAGTTGAAAGAGTTGACCGTAGTTTGACTATTATGTTGACGACTCCATAATAGAGTTTTGATGGTTCCAATAGCTCCGTATGGTAATTTTGGTCCTAGGAGTGTGTTCGGATGTTAATTTGGAGGTTCGTAGGTCGTTTCGGCGTGAATTGGCGAAAGTTAGAAAATTAAAGGTTTGGAAGGTTAAAGTTTGACCGAGAGTTGACTTTATTGGTATCGGGGTCGGCTTCCGATTTTGGAAGTTGGAGTAGGTCTATCATGCCATTTATGACGTGTGTGCAAAATTTGAAGTCAAACGGGTTATTTTGGTAGGAATCGGCATTAGTTTCGCAATTCGAAAATTCATAGTTTCAAAGGCTTGAATTGAGGTTGCGATTCATACAATCGATGTTATTTTATGTGATTTTTGGCCTCGAGTAGGTCCATTAGGTGTTTTGAAACTTGTAGGTATATTCGGACGGGGTCCTAGAGGCCCCGAGTGTGATTCAAATTGAATCTGGATCAAATTTGGACTTGTGTGATTGATGAAGCTGGGTTGTGTCTGGTGCAATTGCACCTGCGCACTTTGGGCCGCAGTCGCCCTTTAGCCGCAGCAGCCCTTTAGCCGCATAAGCGAATCTTGGCCTTGCCCAGATGGGACCGCGTATGCGGTTAGAGTCTCACTGAAACGGACTTGCAGGATTGAATGAGGAAGCGCAGAAGCGAAAATGGCTGGCCAATCCTAGGGTCGCAGAAGCGGAATCCTTCCGCAGACGCAAGAGTGCAGATGCGCATATCCTTCGCAGGTGCGCGATTTGGTCGCAGAAGTGGAATCTCCTGAGTTAAGTTGGAACCGCACCTGCGAAAAATCCATCGCAGGTGCAGCGTCACATATGCGACTAAAGGCCCGCAAAAGCGAAATCTTTGGGCAGAAAAAGGGGTCTTCGAGGGTTTGAGTTTCATAATCCAGTTTTAGACCTAGAGAGCTTGGTTTGTGACAATTTTTCGGGATATTTGCGAGAAAATCATTGGGTTAAGAAATCCTAACTCGATTTTGGTTAAATTACACGAATCTATTGTTAATTCCATCATTTAATTAGTGATTTGAGTTGGAAATTTGAGGAAAAATTGTGAAAACTTTTTAGGCTAAAATTTGGGGATTTGAAAAGAGATTTGAGGTTGGATTTGAGTAATTCTTGTATACTTGGACTCGTTATCCAATGGGTGTTCGGATTTTATATTTATAGTATGAAGTTATTTTGGTTAGATTCGAGCCGTTCGGAGTTGGATAATCGAGGGAAATGCCTACTAGTGGATTGAGTTAGCGTGTTTTGAGGTAAGTATCTTGCCTTACTTCCTGTGGGGGATTACCCCTTAGGTTTGGTATTGTTTATGATAATTGTGATGTGTGGAAGCCATGTACGCAAGGTGATGAGTATGTACATGGGCTAAATGTGGAAATTTACGGGATTTAGCTATGTAGATTCCTTTCATGCCTTTAATTGAGTTATCTTAACATGTTATCTTCATCATCATTAGTCTATTTCACATGTTCTATTTGTCTTAGCTCTTATTTGTTAATTGCACTACATGTTTAGTTGAAGTTCTTGTTTTTCGTATTCCATATTTATTATTTAACCGTTGAATCCTTATGTGAAGTTGTTGTTCTTGGAATATCTTGTTGTTGAAATTGGTATTGCGTTATAAAGGCCGTGGTTCACATTGAGACAAGGTGTTAAGTTGTTGAATACTATTCTGTTGAGTTATTCACTTTCGGTTACTATTGTTGAAACTCTTGTGTACATATTGGTTGAGCCATGGGCTACTTATCGTGAAAACGCCGTTGTTGATTTCTGTGGCATGTTGTGATATTGGACACTTGATGTGCGAATTGTGATATGTTGTGACATTGATACGCATGCGGTGAGATAAGGTGGGCTTGATACGCGTGGCTAATAGGGGAACTACTAGAAGCCATGCCGTGTGATAATATGGGCTAGAATGCGGGATGCTATTTCAGAAAACATTATTTTCAAAACTAAATGCAAGGCTCCTGGAGTGATATAAGAAAAGTTCGTGGATTATTTTTGTGATTTGAGACAATGAGGCGGTACCTCGATAGTGACTCTTGTTGGTACTTCTCTATTGCTTCACTTGTGTTTGGTTATTTTGTTTCCTTGATTTAACATTTCTTGTTTTCTTCCATTATGTATTATTTGCCTAGATTCTGTGTAGTTTAATTTTGGCATACCCCTTACTTGTTTCATTTTCATTGTTATGATTATGGCACTGTTAAATTATTCGTCCTGTTTCTTATTTATTCCAATAGGGTCTTGACTTGAACTCGTCACTTCTCTACTGAGGTTAGGCTTGACACTTATTGGTACCATTGTGATGTACTCATGCTACGCTTCTGCACATCTTTTTGTGCAGATCCAAGTACCTCCTACTAGTCTAGGCATCAGTGAGTTGAGTTCGTATGTGGAGACTTCAAGATACACTTGCTAGCGTTTGCAGGCCTCGGAGTCACCCTCTATCTACCTTTATATTTTCCTTCTTCTACTAATTACAGTTGTATAAGGATGACTATGTTACCGTTGTAGAGTTTGTGACTCGATATCACCAGGTTTTGAGAAAAAAATTGTATATGTTGAGCGATGGAGTTTATTTTATATAGTTGTTGAGTATTTACGGGTTTATTTGATATTTCAGTTATTTTTGCATGTTTGTTAGACTTACCTAGTTTTAGGGACTAGGTGCCGTCACAACATACTATGGAGGAAAATTAGGGTCGTGACAGGGATGTGGATGAGGGTAGAAAGATTAAGAATTTTAAAGCAGATATGGAATCCACCTTAACTCTAGCTTGGGTGATTCTACTAAAACTCCCATGCAATTACAATAGCTAAGTATGAAGTAGTTTTAGGCTTTTGCTTCCACTGTAGGATGCGAGGCATCTTATGGAAATTGCAGACTACAATAGCTAAATAAGGAAATACTTGGATCATCAAGGGCTGTAATTTGAACGCAAATGGGAAGGCTATGAAGAAGATGCTAAAGGTGGGATAGAAGTGAAAAACTCAAAAAACAAAAATAAAAACACTCAAGTAGGGGTAATCAAAAGCAACTTGAGGAGACTAACACTAGGAGGAAAGTAATTCCTAGGCCTGGTCGGGGAAAATATGACTATTCCCACAACTTGAAGAGAGACTAATGAAAATTACTTAGGAACATGAAGCTGTGATCTCTGAGAGAGTGGTGGAGGAAAGATTGTGGTTGGTAGCTAACACACAGGAACTTCAAAAAACCAAGTTAAAGAATAAAAAGAAAGGGAAGAAGACCAAGAATATAGCTATTATAATGAAGAGATGAAAACGACAAAAAAGAATAATGTTTCATTGGCAAAACAGATAGAGGACCAAGTGCTCCAATCTGAAAGGGAGTTAATTAATATACCAGAGGAACATCGAAAAAAGATAGTCTCGACTAAAAGAAATAAGTTTCAATCAAAAAAACCACAACTAAACATACCTCCATGGGATCCTGACAAATGATTCTTGGGTCGGAGAACCTCCCAACTCCCAGTCTGAGGATAGTAGATGTTAGAGCAGAGAAAGGGGACCATAGACTAAACACCGCCATCTCTATTGATGCGTAGGATCTAAGTTTAGGAAAATCAGCAACCTAGAATTATTTGACTCCACTGTCGAGACTAAAATATGGTGTCAACAATCAACACTAGGACCTTGAAAAATTTCCAAAAAATTACAGGATACTGACATAGATATCAACTAATATGAAGAAGAGAAAATAAAATCTGGTGATGAGAATGCTAAAACGCCACATAGAGCATTGTTATTTGACAATGAAAGGGTATTAGGACCAGGAGTTAAAGACAAAATAACATAGTTCACAACCTCTATCCAATAGGCCACAATAGCTCTAATGAAGCCAAAAAAGGGGTTTCACCAAGGGCAACAAAACAAAATAGGAAAGATAAAAAAAGATTTAAACCTAAATGCTCCCCATGATTAATGTACTATCATAGAATTAGGGGCATGAAGCCCTAGCAAGACTTGAAAAGGCTTAAGATATTACAAACTCGATACGAATTGTCATTCATTGCTCTACAAGAATTAATGGTCAGATCATCTAAAATAGGGAGATACAAAATAAATTTAGGATTACAAAATAGTTAGTGCAATTATAATAACAAGATATGATTGTTCTGGTCCTCATATTGGGATATATAAATATTGAAAGATTCAAAACAACAAGTCACTTTCAAGGACTCATTACTGGGAGCCCTATACTGATCTGCATAACATTTATATATGTTAAATGATCTATTCAGTTAAGGAGGAAATTGCGGGATGAAGGAAAATAGGAAACAAGGCTCATGGGATATTGTGGATGACTTCAATGTCATTTTAGAGGCTAATGAAAAAGCTAGTGGTAGACCTTATAGAGTGGATAAAAGTAGGATTTTTAAAAACTGCATTGATGATTGTGGTCTATCTGATACAGGCTGCTGTGGAAACAAGTACAGTTGGAGTGATAATAAAGGCTCTCCAAGGACGATCTGCAAAAGGTTAGACAAGTTCCTCATCAACTCTAACTGGACTAAAACATTTGGTGATTCAACAATATCCCATTCAGCTAGAGTGAGTTCAGACCATGCTCCTCTATTAATAACCACGCAATCTTCAAAAAGGAATGGCCGAAAATACTTTAAATTCCTAGACTTCTGGGTAAAGCATCATAATTTTATTTTAGTAGTGAAAGAGGCCTGGCAGGATGAAGTATATGAAACCCAATATGGATTTTGCATCAAAAATTAAAGTCTAAAAATGACTTAACATATGTCTAGACAAGCCATTGTGGACATATATGAAGAGCC
The DNA here is from genome assembly GCA_002018475.1 of Nicotiana obtusifolia. Taxonomy (NCBI): domain Eukaryota; kingdom Viridiplantae; phylum Streptophyta; class Magnoliopsida; order Solanales; family Solanaceae; genus Nicotiana; species Nicotiana obtusifolia. Next base: position 57,799 of record MCJB01033308.1, on the reverse strand, counting down.
AAAGAGGTTAGAGAAATAAATCTCAGAGATTGAATGCTCACTAATTGGGAACATGGCACCGGATAGGAGAGCAAAATTGAATAAAGTAAAGGCTGAATACTTACCATACCAAAAGTTGCCAAATGTCGTCTTAAGTAAAACGCAAAAGCTAACTGGCTAAAAGATGGAGATAGGAACACTAGTTACCTTCATGGTATCATAAAAGGAAGAAGGAAGAAACTGAGCATACAAAGGATATAAAATGATGATGGTAATTGGAGAATAGGGAATGAAGAAATTGCAGAAGCAGCTATAGACTACCTCCATAGGATATTTACACACAATAAGGCTATAGATAATATGTTAGTATTTAAGTCCTAAAATCACAAAGGAAGATAATGAAATTCTCACAGGGATCTCCACAATGGAATAGGTAAAAAATAGTGTGTTCTCAATCAATCTTGAGAGAGCACCAGGCCTAGATAGACTGAATGTGCCTCTTTACTAGGTATGTTGGCCAGTTATAGCAATGGTTGTCTATGAAGCTATAGTTGCTTACTTCAATGACACAAATTTCCCTAAATTTTTCACTCATACTTGCTTGGTTATGCTACCAAAGGTTGACTTCCCCCAGAGTTTAACAGATCTCATGCCAATAAGTTTATGTAATGTGTCAAGCAAAATCCTAGCAAAACTACTAAATGCTAGACTATCTGAGTTGTTTCCAAAGATTAGTTCTAACAACCAGTTTAGATTTATTAAGAGCAGATCAATCTCTGAGAACATCATGCTAGCACAAAAAATCATTAAGGATATTTGAGAACCAGTGAAAGGGATGAATATAGTGATGAAAATAGACATGGCAAAGGCATATGACATGGTGGCATAGCCATACCTTTGTTTTCTAATAAATAAACTGTGGTTCGTAGAGGCATGGGTTAATTTGATTCACATACACATAACCAGTAATTTGTATTCATTGATTAGTAATTTGAAGGTTCCTATAGGTTCATATAATAATTTTGGACACATATATATATTTGGTTCAAGTCGCGGGTGGCCCGGGATGGATTCGACGCTTCTAGTTAAAAGTTAATATTTTAAACTTAAGAAGTTTGAAGATTTTGGTTTGATATGCGATTCTTGGTTTTGATATTGTTTGTGGTATTTCGAGTCTTTGGATAAGTTTAATACGGTATATGAACTTGTTAGGATGATTTGATGGGGTCCCGAGGGGCTTGGGTGAGTTTTGAATTATATTTGATCATTGTGAGCTATTTTGTGATTGTTGGTTTCTATGGTGCTCAAGTATGCATCGCGATCGTGATGCTTGTTATTGCGATCACAAAGAGTAGGTACTGGGGCAATTTTTTGAATCATGAACACAAGGTGAGGTCTACGATCGCATAGAATTAGCTATGTGGTGCATCTTGATCATGTGGTATGTTGTGCGATCGCATAGTAGGAGTGCATGGGAGGATGCTATGTATTGCGGTTGCGTGGGCTTGTCCACGATTGCATAGAGGAGTGGCTAGTGGCCTTCGCGATAGTGTGGCATCATTAGTGTTCGCGTAGAAGGGGACTGAGGCGATGCAGAATTGTGCATCATGATCGCGTGTGCTGGGGGCCATGATTGCGATTAAGGAAATGCTGGCATATATATTTTATCTAGAATTTCTCATTTTTCACTACTTTGAGACCTAGACTTCGAGAGGAGGTAACTTTTGAGGAGAATTTCATCCCAAGCTTGAGAGTAGGTAATTCTTACTTGGTTCTGATTGTATATCTTGATTCCGCATGGATTTTTACGCCTAAAAGTAGAACTAAAGAGTGAAACTTAGGCTTTTTTTATCTACAACTTAAGAGGGTGTATTTTGAGGTTTTGAACATCAATTTTGACTTGAATTTAAAAACTAATTATATTCAGACTCGACAGGTTATGGGTCACCAAGATTTGGTCTCAATTTCTTATTTCAGACATGTGGGCATGAATTGACTTTTTTGACTTTTAAAAGTTCTTCAAAAATCAAAATTATATCGATTGTGATCACTTCCTATAGTATTGTTTGACTTTCTTGGATGATATTTGGCTTGAATTTACGTAATTGGATGTGTTAAACAAGATTTAGACGCGATTTTGGGTTGATGACTAGCCAGATAAGGAAAGTATCTCGCCTAATCTTAGTTTGAGGGAACTTTTCCTAAAATAATCTATACGCAATGTGCTACATGCTTGGGGGAGGTGACGTATATGCAAGGTGTCGAGCGTATATGCGTAGATCGAGGTTATACCATGTTTGGAATCGGTTTAGGCTTCTTTATTTCTTGTTTGTGTGTTCTAGTTGTTCTATTCTTTACTCGATTGAATGACCACGCGAGGGAAATGAATCATGCTAGAGATAATGCATAGGTTAGTGATACCATATTTGAGTATGATGAGCTATCTTTAAGATTGTTGATATACTTCAGCCTTAGTCACGTTTATTATTATGAACATACACCCATACCTAATATTCTTGTGATATGCCTTATACTGATGTATGACTACTTGAATTTTACTATCTTGGTTAGAGACCATGTCTAGACATTTGATGCTTTATTTGGACTTGATGGTTATTGAATGATGAATTACATGTTGAAGCTGTAGTCAGACTTTATACACACACATTTACCATGCTTAGAGATCATCTCATGAATACTTGCATACATCTTCAAATCTTTATTTATCATGTCCTAGTATATTTTGTTAATAATCTCTAAAATATATGCATGCATCATTGAAAACGAAGATCTTAATATTGATTAATGTCATTGAGGCACACGGGGACATTATGAGTGGATTTATATTGAGATGAGTATCACGAGGTTTCTGCCATGCAGATTATTATGATATTGATAATAATGTGATATGATGGGTTCCCATGACTATGGGCTCATATATCAACACTTGGATATGGTACCTCTGAATAGGTGATTACCCATATTACTCTAGGCCTTGTAAGCATAGGCACTAGGTTGGTGTTTGTATTGGACACATAGATCTTGTATTGGACACATAGGAGTTGTGCTGTGTATGTGCGTTCATGGATAATCTCATATCATACTCACGTATGTGATCTACATATTTTATGTGGCGCATTTCATACATGCGTAGGATTCCTTGGTAGAAGTGGATACAAAAATCTTGTATCGGGTTATAATAAGATACGATAACTTGTATAGAATATGTAGATTTGGTGCTAGGTACATGAATCTTTTACTAGATAAGAGTAAATAAAAGAATATGATTGTAAATGATGAGTCTTCATTATGCTTGAACATTTTAGACTGAATCAATACTAATTGGTAACTAATATAAAATTTGGACCTTTATCACATATAGACACTCTATAGTCATGTAGGAGTATTTGAGTTAGTGGCACTTGGTACATATCCCTTTGTATGTGGATTTGCAGAATTTATATATGCCTTTGACCCATTTAATTGGAAAAGCATGCTTGTTACTTCTCTCTTTTCTTGTGCACCTTTATTATTGATGCATGATGTACCTTGGCTATTTCTTGGTTATCTCTATGTTATTGTATATGCTTATGAGCTATGCAAGTTATATAAAGTGAGTATTTTTTGACTAAACCTCGCCGCTATTTTATTGAAGTTAGTCTTGATACTTACTGAGTACATATGGTCAGTTGCACTCATAACCTGCATCTAGATTTTGGATCTTAGAGTTGCGGCGTCATAACGATCCGATAGGTTGGTACTAGCTCCCTTTTCCGTGTTTTGAGACTTTTCATAGTTCAATTTGATAATTTATGACTTGCGTGCGTGGTCCGCGTTGATTTTCGGAAAGTTTAAAAGTGAAAATTTGATGAAATGTTACTTTTGACTTAAAAAATGACTAGAGTTGACCACAGTCAATATTTTTGGTAAACGACCTCGAATCGGTGTTTTGACAATTTCGATAGGTTTGTATGATGATTTTGCACTTGTACAGATATTTGGTTGGGGACCCGGGTGACTCGAGGCCGTTCAGCGCTTTATGTGAAAAGTTGGAAAAATTGAGTTTTAAACTTTGAAAATCTTAAGTTTTGATGATCAATTCTTGAATGTAGATACTATTCTAATGATTTGATTTTGCCAGACAATTTTTGTTATACTTGTGTGGATATTCGGATTAGAGCCCGGGGGGTTCAGGTGAGTTTCAGATTAATTCTGGATCATTTTAGCCTTGTAGAGTTAGCTAATTTTCTAGTGTATCTCAGTGCTTCACGATCGTGAATGGAAAATTTGGGATAGGGGCAGGTTACTCTAACAAACAGGGACAGGGGACTGGCCTAGCGTACGCGGCAGCCCTCACGCGAACGCTTAGGCTTGGGATCTTTAGGGAAGGCAGATGAGGTCTTCATCACAATTGGGCATTGTTGATCGCGAACGTGGAGGCTTGGTGGGTGTGATGCCTTCGCGAACATGGTGCAAACCTTGTGAACATGAAGGCCTGTTGGCCTGTGTTCTTCGCGAATGCGGCAGGTGCTCAGCACATGAAGAGCACCTTACGCCCTAGTATATAAAAAAGCTTAAAATCGGGATTTGACCATCTTTCACCATTTTTGAGACCTAGATCACGGATTGAAGAGATTTTCATCCCAACTTCATTGGTTAGTGATTTTCTTCTTTTTGATTTATTTCCATAAACAACTATAGATTTTTATCCTTAAATCTAGTAGTTTAAAAGTAGAAATTAGGAGTTTTGGGTAGAAATTAATTTTTTTTTAAAATTAAGATTTAGACCTCAAATTGAGGTCGGATTTCGAAACAAATCACATATTTGGGCTCGAGGGTGAAAGTGTAATCGGGATTTGGTCTTATTTTGGATTTCGACCACGTGGGCCCAGGTTGATTTTTTGTTGACTTTTTCAATTATGTTAAAAATTATACATTTTTCATTCCAGGGTAGTTTCTAAAGCTTGTTTTGACTTGTTTGAACAATATTTGACTAGATTCAATTGGTTTGGAGGCTTGTTCTAAAGGAAAAGCTATGTTGGATTGTTAATTATTTCTGTAAAGCGGTAAGTGTCTTGGTTGACCTTAATTTGAGGGAAATATGGTATAATCGAGTCTATTTTCTATGTGATCTATGTGTTGGGAGTGGTGTATATGCAAGGTGACTAGCGTATATGTGTTGGCCATGGGATAAGCATGTGGGAAGAATTAGCCTTATGTGTGCCATGTTATTTGTGTATAATGTCTTCCATGCTTTAGACAAATTGTTTAATTCCTTAATTTCCTATATTCATGTTATTTTCTGTATTAAGATTATTGATATATTGGTGTTGGGATCATTGAATTTTTGATTGGTTGCTGGTGCTATTTGTTGGAAGATTCTAATATGACGAGTTGTGTTCAAATACTATTGTTGATGTTGAATTTGCTTCCCACCTTGCTTGGTAATGTGTTGTATGTGATTGCTTGGTGAGGAAGAGTGAAATGCACGATGGGTGTTGCCGTACTTGTGAGGAAGAGCGAAGTGCATGAAGGGTGTTGCCATGCCTTATTTACATATTTATATTATTGCTTGACCGAACGTGAAGATATGCGTGAAGGGTGTTTCCGTGCTTGTTTTTGTATTATCATGTGAGGAAGAGAGTAAAAGCATGAAGGATGATGCTGCACAATTGTTTTTGTATTATAATGTGAGGATGAGAGTAAAAGCACATAGGGTGATGTCGTGCAATTTTGTTGATTTCATTGCTCTTTACTTTGATATTTGAAATGTGGATTTGGATTCGTGGTTTCGTTATTTGCTTTTGAAGAGGCTTACTCGGTGACACTTTACTTTACTTTTCCGTTCATGCCCCTTTACTTGCGTACTTGTTATCCCTTTTACTTGTCTTTATCTTGCAGTTATACTTGATTGTTTACCTGTTATTTCATTACTTGTCGATATATATATATAACTACAAAGGTTTATTGTCGGTATGTTGTCTTAGCCTCGTCACTACCTCATCGAGGTTAGGCTCGACACTTACAGAGTACATTGAGTCGGTTGTACTCATATTACACTTCTGCACTTCTTGAATAGATTCGGATATCGGTACCAACAATGTTTCGAGGGGTGCTTAGCAGATACCGGATAGGTGAATCGAGGTAGATCTACATCCCGTTCATAGGCCTTAAGTCATCTTCTTATTTCTATTGTACTGCTCCCATTTTTTTCCTTACGGTGTTGTATTTCTTTCAGAACAATGTATGTAGTAAAGTCTAGAAGCTCATGTACTTGTGACTCCACATCTTGGGAGGGTTGACCATTAGTATGTATTTCTGACTTATCTTGTTCACTTTCTAGTTGCTTTTACTTGTCTTATTATCTTGCTGATTAGTCATTTACGCTCATCAAGAATTTGTTGTCCTTGGATAATATTGCGATTTACTATTAATCATGCAATTTAACTATAGTATTGTGTTTCATTCTTAGGTCTCACGAGTCATGAGCAAGCTTAAGAGATTTCAAGGATCAGTACAGAGACGTTTGTACTTATTTTCTAGAGGCTACAAGGCTTTAGGAAACTTTACTTTTTTTCTTTCTCTATTGTGCGGCTTTTTCCTATCATTGAGTTTGAATCATTCTTATCATATTCTCTCATAGATGGTGAGGAATTTTACATCATCCGCAGCTGATCAGGAGCCGGAGCCCTAGATTGCAGCCACTACTAAGGGTGGGGGCCAGGGTGAGGTAGAGCCAGATGTAGAGGTAGAGCTCATCCTAGAGCACGCGCAGTGGCACCCGTTGTCGAGCCTCAGATAGAGTAGGGTGAGGAGATCCTAGTTCTCATCAAGCCAGTAGGACTAGCTCAGGTCCCAGAGGGGTTCATTCCTACCCTAGTGCTTCAGGATGCCTTAATCTGCATGGTTGGTCTCATGGAGATTATGGCTCAGGTCGGTGTGTTTCCTGTGACACCAGCCATTTCTCAGGCCGGAGGAGGAGCCTAGATTCCCGCTACTCACACTTCGGAGCAGATGGCTCGCGGTTATCAAACCCCAGCAATTCTACCAGTTACGACGGTTCGGCCTATTATTTCTACACAGCCCGAGGAGAGACCTGCGATGTCAGATGATGAGCTGAAGAGGTTGGACATGTTCACCAAGTTATATCACCCTCTGTAATGATCCGGCCGGTCATTTTGAGTGTTGTAGCCTCGTTCCCCCATTTTACTATTTATTCTATGCCCAATTATTGTTATATGACTTGCTGGGGTAGTTGATTTGGTTTCGGGGATGTTTCGGAATGAATCGGGACTTTTAGTCCCAAGTTTGGATCCCTAAGTGAAGAGTTAACCAGATGTTGACTTATGTGTAAACGGCTCGGGAATGGAGTTTTGATCATTCAGATAGCTCCGTATGGTGATTGTGGACTTATGAGTGTGTCTAGATAGTTATTTGGAGAACCATAGTTGAATTTGGCTTGAATTGGCGAAAGTTCGAAAAATGAAAGTTTGGAGAGTTGAGAAGTTTGACCGAGAGTTGACTCTATCATTACCGGACTCGAATTTTGATTCCGGAAGTTGGAATAGGTCCGTTGTGTCATTTATGACTTGTGTGGAAAATTTGAGGTCAATCAGAGTTGATTTGATAGGTTTCAGCATCGATTATAGAAGTTGGAATTCCTTAGTTTTCATTAGGCTTGAATTGGGGTGCGATTCGCGTTTTTGATTTTGTTTGATTTGATTTGAGGCCTTGACTAAGTTTTTATCGTGTTTTAGGACTTTTTGGTATGTTTGGTTAAGTTCCTGGGGGCGTCGGGGGGTTTCGAATGGTTAACGGATCAAAAGTTTGACTTGAAACATTGCTGAAATTTTTGCCTTTTGGTGTGATCGCACCTGCGAGGGAATTAGCTGCAGGTGCGGCTCAAGTGGCCCAGAAGCAGAGCTGGGGATGGCCTAGGGTGTGCCGCAGGTGTGAGGAATCTTTTGCATCTGTGAGCCCGCAGATGCGAACAAGGCTCTACAGATGCGGAGAACGGGCAAGTGAAGCTGGCTTTGCAGAAGCGGACGGCTGGGTGCAGAAGCGGTTCCGTAGGTGCGGATCTTGGAGCGCAGGTGCGAACCTTGTGGACATAAGTGAATTTCGCAGAAGCGGAGTTTTTATCGCAAAAGCGATTTCGCAGGTGCGGCATTTGGGGCTGTAGAAGCGAAAGGACCTGGGCAGTATTTAAATTCAAGGGTTCCGAGATTTTAATCATTTTGGACTTTGCAAGCTCGAATTAAGGCGATTTTTGAGAGGGGTTTCAAGTGATTTCTTGAGGTAAGACACTTTTGATCATTTCTATTTAATAATATTGATTACCTATTGAATTCCTCACCTAGTTTATATGTTTTTAAGGTGGAATTTTGTGAGTTTTGGACTAGGGATTAGAGAGTAAACTTTTGGGATTTATTTGACAATTTGGTGTCGGAATTTGGTAAATTTGGTATCGTTGGACTTGTGGTTGAATGGGTGCTCGAATTTTTTAACTTTTTTTGGGTTCCGAGGCGTGGGCCGGGGGTTGAGTTTTTGAGTTGACTTTTTGACTTTTGATTAAGAACTTAGCATTTTCATATGGAATTGATTCCTATAACTTCTATCGAGTTGTTTGTGGCTAGATTCGAGGCGTTCGGAGGCTGATTCGTGAGGCAAGGGATTATTGGAGTAGGGATTTGTGCGGTTTGAGGTATGTAACACTTCTAAACTTGGTTATAAGGGTACGAATCCCTAAATTGCGTGTTATGTGATTAGTATTTAGGTGACGCATATGCGGAGTGACGGGCGTATGGGCGTGCACCATAGAAATTGTAATTCGGTTGATTCTGTGGTACTGTATCGTCATTAGACCTTGTAGCCATTCAAGTGATCTCTATGTGTTAGAGTAATTGAGCTGCAGATTCATATTAGAAATTATGTTAGTCTATATGCTAATCCTGTAGAGACCCATTGTGGTCATTTTTACCGTTAAATTATTTACATAGATGGCAATTTTGTACTCAGTCACATCCATTATATGCATATCATACATCAATCTCTATTACTATTATTGTTATGTTATATATCATTGTTTGGGCCAATTGGCATGAGATTTGTGAGCCCGAGAGACTGGAGAGATTGATGACTGATTTAAGGCCCGAGAGCCGTGTTGTGAGCGAGATTGTGGATCGGGTTACACACCGCAGCATGCCTTATGGCTGTATGTGGATCGGGTTGCACTCTGCAACAGGCCTTATGGCTATATGTGGATTGGGTTACGCGCTGCAACAGGCCTTATGGCTATATGTGGATCGGGTTGCACGCCGGAACAGGCCTTATGGCTATATGTGGATCGCGTTGCACGCCATAACAGGCGTTATGGCTATATGTGGGTCGAGTTGCATGCCGCAACAGGTCTCATGGCTATATGTGAATCGGGCTGCATGCCGCAACATGCCTTATAGGCTTTATTATTATTGATGGGATCGGGCTGCACACCACAGCAGGCACCGTACAGTGTTGAGTAACTGAGTGTGACGAGCGAGAATTGAGACAGTCAGATTAAGTACTCTGAGAGTGTGAGCTCGTGAGGTTTTCATTGTGTTGCATCACATAAAGTATGTATATTGGCATGTAGATATAAAGATGTCATATTCCTCATATCAGTCACACTTGGCATATTTTATCTGTGTTGAGCTCAACGTTAAACTTGAAAGCATGTCTACATTTCCTGTATTGTGTATGAACAACTAATGAGTTTTCTTGGAGATATTATTGCCCTATTTCCTGTCATTTCTGCACTGTTAAACTCTATATTTGTACTGTATTGGTTGAGCTCGTTACTGCATTCAGCCCATAGGTTAGTCTTGTTACTTATTGAGTTAGTTGTACTCACGCTACAATCTGCACTTCGTGTGCAAATCCAGGTATTTCCAGGCACGGTGGTTGTTGATCTTGTAGTTTTTACCCATTCGGAGATTATCGAGGTAGCTGCTTGGCGTCCGCAGATCTTGACTCTCCTCCTCTATCTCTCAGTTTTACTTATACTATTCTACCTTCTTAGACAACGTTTCAGCCTATTTTATTACATAAATGCTCATGTGCTCAGTGACACCCGGATTTTGGAAAAGTTGTATTCGAGTCACAGTTGTTCATATCGGCTATTTATGAGAGTTATTATTATTAAAATTGCTTCATCTTATTTTTAATATAAAACTGCCTAGTTTTACTATGATTGTCGGCTTGCCTAGTTCTATGATAGGCGCCATTACGACATGTTATATTTTGAGTCGTGATAAGTTGGTATCAGAGCCTAGGTTACATAGGTCTCACGAGTCATGAGCAGGTTGAGTAGAGTTTTGCAGATCGGTACGGAGACGTCTGTACTTTATCTTTGAGAGGCTACCGAACCCTTAGGTAAACTTCACATTTTTATATTTTGTCGTGTGAATTTGTTGATTTTAGGAACTAAACTTCTGTTATTCTACTCTCTCACAGATGTTGAGGACACGTGCTACTAGATCGAGCAGACGGACACCAGTGCCACCAGCTAGGGCCATGAGAGGCCGAGGTGCAGCTCGTGCAGCAGCTAGAGCAGCACCTGTAGACCTACCAGTTGCTCCAGCTCAGGAGTAGGTTCCAGATGCGGTTGAGCCGGTGGGACCAGCTCAGGCGCCAGCTGTGCCCATTGTGATTCCAGGCCTTCAAGAGGCTTTGGCCTAGATATTGACTGTTTGCACTAGCCTTGCTCAGGCAGTTTCTGTTCAGGCTGCACCAGCCACTTCACAGGCCGGGGGAGGTACTCAGATTCCCGCTGCCCTGACTCCAGAGCAGGTAGCATAGGGACTCCAGACACCGGGTTATTACCAGCCTAGCCGGTTGCAGTTGCTCAGGGCCAGGTAGGTCCCGTTATGAGTGATGAGGAGCAGAAGAGACTAGAGAGATTTGGGAGGCTCAAGCCTCTGTCATTTAGTGGGGCTGAGTCATAGGATGCTCAAGACTTCTTGGATAGGTGCCAGCGGATTCTTCGCACGACGGGTATTCTGGATACTAGTGGGGTCTTATTTACTACTTTCCAATTGATGTTACAACTTTTAGATGGTGGGAGGCCTATGAGCGAAGTAGACCAGCCGATGCTGCACCAATATCATGGCACGAGTTCTCCGTTCTCTTCTTGGAGAAGTTTGTGCCACCGACCTGCAGGGAGTAGTAGCGTAGGCAGTTCTAGCAGCTACACCAGGAAGGGTATGTCTACGACCCAATATGAGATGAGATTTTCAGAGTTGTCATGCGATCTGGTTGGTTTCCATTGAGAGGGAGAGGATTAGGAGGTTCATTGATGGCCTCAGCTATCAGTTGCATTTTGTTATGACTCGGGAGAATGCATCAGTTACTAGGTTCAACGAGGTGTTTGATATTGCTCGGGGGCTAGAGTTGGTCCGTAGTCAGGAGCGTGAGGAGAAGGAGGCCAAGAGGCCTCGTGGTTTGGGTGGTTTCATCGGTTTTCCTTCGGGGGGACAGTCCTACCACAACAAGGGTCGTCCTTACAGGCCTGCTCAGATGGCTCGTCCAGTTCATCGTGGTGCATCAGCTAGCCATGGTTCATATAGTGCTCGCTCGAATCAGTCATCTCTCAGTGCTCTCCCAGCTCAGAGTTCATCTCGTGCTCCTTCAGTTAAGGGTTGATATGCACCAGGTTCTTCTAGCAGTTATTTTGGTTCTCGGGGTCCGATTTAGTCACCACCACCATTGATGGATCGGGATTTCTATTACTGTGGGGAGCTTGGACATGTGAGGAGGTGTTGTCCCCGTCTCTTGGGAGGTCCAGCTCAGCAAATGGGTCAGGCTACAACATCTGCACTAGTCATTTCACCACCCGCATAGCCAGCTCGGTATGGGGCTTAGGCAACTAGAGGTCGCCTTAGAGGGGGAGGTCGATTAGGTGGCGGTCAAGCTCGATTATATGCTATTCCTTCCACGCCAGAGGCAGTTGCTTCAGACGCAGTGATCATAAGTATTGTCTCAGTATGTCATAGGGATGCTTTTTATATTATTTGAACCTGGTTCAACTTTTTCATATGTATCATCATATTTTGCTCGTTATTTGGATATGCCCCGTGAGTCCTTAGTCTCACCTGTTCATGTATCTATGCTGGTGGGCGATACTATTTTTGTGGACCGTGTGATTCAGTCGTGTGTGGTGACTATTGGAGGATTGGAGACTAGAGTTGATCTCTTATTACTTAGTATGGTTGATTTCGACGTGATTTTAGGTATGGACCGGTTGTCTCCGTGTCATGGTATTCTGAATTTTCACGCTAAGACCGTGACATTGGCCATGATGGGGTTGCCAAGGATCAAGTGGAGAGGTTCTCTAGATTATGTTCCCAGCAGGGTGATTTCCTATTTGAAGGCCCAACAGATGGTTGGGAAGGGGTGTTTGTCATATTTGGCCGTTGTGAGAGATGTTGGTATTGCAACTCCTACTATTGATTCTATCCTGGTAGTACGAGACTTTCCGGATGTGTTTCCTGCAGGCCTGCCGGGCATTCCACCCGAAAGGAATATTGATTTTGGTAATGACTTGGTGCCGGGCACTCAGCCCATCTCTATTCCTCCGTACCGTATGGCACCAGTAGAGTTGAAGGAATTGAAGGAGCATCTTCAGGAGCTTCTTGATAAGGGGTTTATTAGGCCTAGTGTGTCTCTTTGGGGTGCACCGGTTCTGTTTGTGAAGAAGAAGGACGGTACTATGCATATGTGCATCGACTATCGGTAGTTGAACAAAGTTACAATCAAGAACAAGTATCCTTTGCCGCGCATTGTTTATTTATTTAACCAGCTTCAAAGAGCGAGGGTGTTATCTAAGATTGATTTGAGGTCTGGGTATCACCAGTTGACGATTCGGGACTTGGATATTCTGAAGACGACATTCAGGACTCGCTATGGTCACTACGAGTTCCTTGTGATGTCTTTTGGGCTGACCAGTGCCCCAGCAGCATTCATGCATCTAATGAACAGTGTATTCCAGCCATATCTTGATTCGTTTGTCATTGTATTTATTGACGATATCCTGGTGTACTCACGTAGCCAGGAGGAGCATGCACAACATTTGAGGATTGTACTACAGAGGTTGATGGAGGAGAAGCTTTATGCCAGGTTCTGCAAGTGTGAGTTTTGGCTCAGTTCGATGGCGTTCTTGGGGCACGTGGTGTCCAATGAGGGGATTAAGGTGGATCCAAAGAAGATAAAGGTGGTTCAAAGTAGGCCCAGACCGTCTTCAGCTATTGAGATTCGAAGTTTTCTCGGCTTGGACGGATATTGTTGTCGCTTCATGGAGGGTTTTTCATCCATTGCAGCGCCTTTGACCAAGTTGACCCAGAAGGGTTCTCCATTAAGGTGGTCGGATGAGTGTAAGGGGAGCTTTTAGAAGCTCAAGACTTCCTTGACCACAGCTCCAGTCCTAGTTTTGCCTTCAGCGTCAGGATCTTATATAGTGTATTGTGATGCTTCTCGGATTGGTATTGGGTGTGTCTTGATGCAGGAGGGCAGAGTGATTGCTTATGCTTCACGCAAGTTGAAGCCCTATGAGAAGAACTACCCTGTTCATGATTTGGAGTTGGCAGCTATTGTTCATGCATTGAAGATTTGGAGGCATTAATTCTACGGTGTCTTGTGAGGTATTTACGGATCATCGGAGTCTCCAACACTTGTTCAAATAAAAGGATCTAAATTTGAGGCAGTGGAGATGGTTGGAGCTGCAAAAGGACTATAATATTACCATTCTGTATGATCCTGGGAAGGCTAATGTTGTGGCTGATGCCTTGAGTAGGAAGGCAATGAGTATGGGTAGCCTTGCTTTTATTCCTGTTTGTGAGAGATCACTTGCATCAGATATTCAGGTCCTGGCCAATCAGTTCATGATATTAGATGTTTTGGAGCCCAGTTTGAGTTCTAGCTTGTGTGGCTTCTCGGTCTTCCTTATATGATCCCATCAGAGAGCACCAGTGTGATGATCCCCATTTGCTTGTCCTTAAGGACACGGTTTAGCAGGGTGATGCCAAGGACGTTATTATTAGGGATGATGAGGTGTTGAGGATGCAGGGTCGGATTTGTGTGCCCAATGTGGATGGGCTACGTGAGTTGATTCTTGAGGAGGCCCACAATTTGCGGTATTCTATTCATCCAGGTGCCGCAAAGATGTATCAAGACTTGAGGCAGCACTATTGGTGGAGGAGGATGAAGAATGATATAGTGGGGTTTGTAGCTCGGTACCTAAGTTGTCAGAAGGTGAAGTACGAGCATTAGAGAACAGGTGGATTGCTTCAAAGGCTTGAGATTCCGCAGTGAAAATGGGAGCGTATCACCATGGATTTTGTAGTTGGGCTCCCACGGAGTTCGAGGAAATTTAATGCTATTTGGGTGATTGTGGATCAGTTGACCAAGTTCTCACACTTCATTCTAGTTGGGACTACTTATTCTTCGGAGCAGTTGGCTGAGATCTCCATCCGCGCGATTGTTCGCCTTCACGATGTGCCAGTGTCCATCATTTCAGATCGGGGCACACATTTACATTGCAGTTTTGGAGAGCAGTGCAGCGAGAGTTAGGCACACTGGTTGAGTTGAGTACATCATTCCACCCTCAGACGGACGGGCAGTCCGAGCGCACTATTAATATATTAGAGGATATGCTACGCGTTTGTGTCATGGATTTCGGGGTTCTTGGGATCAGCTTTTTCCGCTTGCAGAGTTTGACTATAACAACAACTACCAATCGAGCATTCAGATGGCTCCGTATGAGGCTTTGTATGGGAGACAGTGTTGGTCTCCTGTGGGATGGTTTGAGACGGGTGTGGCTAGGCTATTGGGTACTGACTTGGTTCAGGATGATTTGGACAAGGTTAAATTGATTCAGGATCAGCTTCGCACAGCGCAATCTAAACAGAAGAGCTATTTCGATCGGAAGGTTCATGATGTTGGTTACATGGAATGGGAGAAGGTACTACTCAGAGTTTCACCCATGAAGGGTGTTATGATGTTCGGGAAGAAGGGCAAGTTGAGCCCTGGATGTATTGGGTTTTTTGATGTGCTTGAGAGGATCGGGGAGGTGGCTTATATGCTTGCATTGCCGCCTATTCTATCGAGTGTTCATCCAATGTTTCATGCTTCCATGCTCCGGAAGTATGTCGGCGATCCGTCCCATGTTTTGGACTTGAACACGGTTCAGTTGGATGGTGATTTGATTTATGATGTGGAGCCGGTGGTCATTTTGGATCGGCAGGTTTGAAAGTTGATGTCAAAGAACATAGCTTCAATGAAGGTGCAGTGGAGAGGTCTGCCAGTCAAGGAAGCTACTTGGCAGACCGAGTGGAAGTTGGTGGAGCAGATATCCACACTTATTTGAAACAGCAGGTATGATTCTAGTCCCGTTCAAGGACAAACGTTTGTTTAAAAGTGGGAGGATGTAACGACCCGGTCGGTCGTTTTGAGTGTTGTAGCCCCGTTCTCCCATTTACTGCTGATTCTATGTCCAATTGTTGTTATGACTTGCCGGGGTAGTTGGTTTAGTTCCGAGGATGTTTCAAAATGAATCAGGACTCGGATTAAGGCGAGTTTTGAGAGGGGTTTCGAGTGATTTCTTGAGGTAAGCCACTTTTGATCATTTCTATTCAATAATATTGATTACCCATTGAATTTCCCACCTAGTTTATGTATTTTTAAGATGGAATTTTGAGAGTTTTGGACTAGGGATTAGAGAGTAAAATTTGGGGATTTGAGTGACGATTTGGTGTCGGAATTTTGTAAATTTGGTATGGCTAGACTCGTGGTTTAATGGGTGCTCGGATTTTATAACTTTTGTTGGGTTTTGAGGCGTAGGCCTGGGGTTGACCTTTTGAGTTTACTTTTTGACTTTTGACTAAGAACTTAGCATTTTCATATGGAATTTATTCCTATAGCTTGTGTTGATTGTATCAAGTTCTTTGTGGCTAGATTCGAGGCGTTCAGAGGTCGATTCGTGAGGCAAGGGCTTATTGGAGTAGAGATTTGCGCGGTTTGAGGTATGTAATACTTCTAAACTTGGTTATGAGGATACGAATCCCTGAATTAGGTGTTATGTGATTGGTGTTGAGGTGACGCACATGCTAGGTGACGGGCGTGGGGGCGTACACCGTAGAAATTGTGATCCGGTTTATTTTGTGGTACTGTGTCGTCATCAGACCTTGTAGCCATTCATGTGATCTCTATGTGTTAGAGTAATTGAGCTGTAGATTCATGTTGGAAATCATGTTAGGCTATATGTTAATCCTGTTGAGACACACTGTGGTCATTTTTGCTTTTAAATTATTTGATTAGATGGAAATTTTGTACGCAGTCACATCTATCATTTACATATCATACCTCAGTCTCTGTTACTATTATTGTTATGTTATATATCATTGTATGGACCAATTGGCATGAGATTTGTAAGCCCGAGAGACTAGAGATATTGATGACTGAGCTGTGGCCCGAGAGCTATGTTGTGCGTGAGATTGTGGACACGTTGCACGCCACAACAAGCCTTATGGCTATATGGGGATGGGGTTGCACACCGCAACAGGCCTTATGGCTATATGTGGATCTGGTTGCACGCCACAACAGGCCTTATGGCTATATGTGGATCGGGTTGCACGCCGCAGTAGGCCTTATGGCTATATGTGGATCGGGTTATACGTCGCTAGAGGCCTTATAGCTGTATGTGGACCGGGTTGCAAGCCGCAATAGGCCTTATATGCTTCATTATTATTGATGGGATCGGGCTGCACGCCGCAGCAGGCACCGTACAGTGCTTAGTGGCTGAGTGTGACGAGCGAGAATTGAGACAGTCAGATTGCGTACTCTGAGAGTGTGAGTACGTGAGATTGTCATGTGTTGCATCTCATACTGTATGCATATTGGCATGTAGATATAGAGATGTCATATTCCTCATATCAGTCACACTTGGCATATTTTATCTGTGTTGAGCTTAACAGTTTAAACCTGAAAGCATCTCTACATTTCATGTACTATGTACGAATATATTGTGAGTTTTCTTGGTTATATTATTGCCCTATTTCCTGTCATTTCTGCACTGTTAAGCTTCGTATTTGTAGTGTATTGGTTGAGCTCGTCGTTGTTTTCAGCCTAAAGGTTATTCTTGTTACTTATTGAGTAGGTTGTACTCATGCTACACTCTACACTTCGTGTGCAAATCCAGGTATTTTCGGGCATGGTGGTTGCTGATCTCAGGTGGTTGCTGATCTCAGAGTTTTTACCCGTTCGGAGGTTATCGAGGTAGCTGCTCGGCGTCCGCAGACCTTGACTCTCCTCCTCTATCTCTCAGTTTACTAATACTGTTCTACCTTCTTAGACAATGTTTCAGCCTATGTTATTGTATAGATGCTCATGTACTTAGTGACACCTGGATTTTGGGAAAGTTGTATTCGCGTCGCAGTTGCTCATATTGGCTATTTATGAGAGTTATTACTTTTAAACTTGCTTCATCTTATTTTTAATATATAAATGCCTAGTTTTACTCTGATTGTCAGCTTGCCTTGTTATGTGATAGGCGCCATCATCACATGTTGAGTTTTGGGTCGTGACACCCTCATTTTAGTGGTACACATTTTGAGGACCCACAAGACTTCTTTGGACCATTGCCATGAGATCTTGCCCAACCTAGGTATAGTGGAATCCAACGGAGTCGATTTCATAATATTCAGATACATAGTTCTGCCAAGAGGTAGTGGCAAGTGTATGTGTAGGGCAGGCTTGCGGGATTACCTGCTCTCACATGGACTCAATTCTCGTAGTTGTTCTTGGAGAAGTTCATTCCCTTCCCTTAGAGAGAGGAGTTTAGTAATTAGTTCGAGCGCCTTCAGCAGGGTAGCATGACTGTTACTAAGTATTAGACTAGATTTTTGATTGTCATGCCATGTAGCTATCCTAATCCTTACTAAGAGGGAGAAGGTGCAGAGGTTCATAGATGGTCTTACATATGGCATCAGACTTCAGATAGCCAGAGAGACTGAGGATGAGATTTCTTTTATTCGGGTAGTGGAAATAGCAAAGAGGATCGTGCGCATCAAAGGCTATTCGAGTGAGGCGACCCCTAATAATAGGGGACCTCTGACAAAAGGCCCTATCATTTTGGAGGATTCAGCGGTGCCTCGTTTGGAGCTAGGGTTTCCTTTGGTAAAGGCTATCCTATCAAGCGAGTCAGTTAGTTGTACAGGTCACCCCCGGTGCTTCAGGCAGCCATAGTGCTTATGGGCTTCGTCCCAAGCAGCTAGCATACAGCTCGCCTCCAACTCCGTTTAGTGCATCTTCGATACAGAATTACAAGGGTGGTTATTCAAGTCAACAGGAATAGTTCCAGGGTCAGCAGTCACATAAACCGAAGGCTTATTATACATGTGGGGATCTGAGGCACTTCGCTAAGTTTTGAGCTAGGTCATAGAGTAGTATGCGACTTGAGGGTACTCATGCAATGATTACGGTACCGATGGCTCCACCACCCGCATAGCCAGCTAGAGGCGAGGGTCAAGTAGCCCGAGGTGGAGGCCAGTTAATTAGAGGTTAAGGGTAGTCATTGAGAGGTCGTCTAAGAGGTGGAGGACAGTTTGGTGGGGTTCTGCCCCGTTGTTATGTATTCTTGCTAGGCCTAAGGCGGAGTTGTTTGATGCAGTTATTACAGGTATTATCTCAGTCTGTCATAGAGATGCTTCCATGCTGTTTGATCCAGGTTCTATATATTCCTAGGTGTCTTCATATTTTGCTTTGCATTTGAGTATGCCTCGTGATTCTCTTGATGTTCCTATTTCTATGTCTACACCGGTTGAAGATTCCATAGTAGTTTATCTGGTATATAGGTCTTGTGTTGTTAGTACTAATGGTTTTGAAATAGTAGTTCATCTTTTGTTGCTGAACATGGTGGATTTTGAGGTCATTCTTGGTATGGATTGGTTGTCCCTATATCATGCTATCTTGGATTGCCATGCCGAGACTGTGACTTTAGCCATATTGGGATTGCCCAAATTAGAGTGGAGAGGGACTCTTGGTCACTCCACTAGTAGGGTGGTTTCATATTTGAAGGCTCAGCGTATGGTCGAGAAGGGGTGTTTGGCGTATTTGGTTTATATCTGTGATTCTAGTGCGAAGGTTCCTTCTATGGACTCAGGTACTGATTATGAATGAGTTTTTGGAGGTGTTTTCTACATATTTGTTGGGTACACTGGTCCATGTCCAATCCGCACTCAATAGTGAGTGGAAACGGCCATTGGAAGAATAGTACCCAACAAGAGTCGGGGTCGATTTTCACAGGGAGTTACTAGGAGTGTTAGGATTATAAACTTGACGAAAGCGAAAGGAATAACTAAATTGCACTTCCACAATAAGTTTTGATTTATAATTCTAATTTTACTCTAGCAATTATAAATTAAAGAAAAGAAACTAGAAGCGAATCAGTATTTTTGGTGTTTTTCCAAATAGTTCAAAGGCCTAGGGCTGTGACCATAACCTAGGTGTTTTCCTAATAGGATAAAGACGTTAATGCTTGTTTTGTTGATTGGGGTGTATTAGCTCTCAACTCAATGTTACCCTCTCAATACCTCTCGGTCAAAGAGTGAGTTTGCCCAATTTGGCTTTCTCAAGTCCAAATGGGTATCAACCAAAATAGTTGATAAGAGCTCAAGTCGGGTTATTACTATCTATAGGTTGAACCCTACAATTGGGTTAATCAATCTCTCAATTGACCCAATTCCTTGTTAGCTAAGTTATCCTAGACTAGGTCTCTCTCTCTCAAGTAGAGACTAAGTCAAATAGGCATGAATCAGTATTTGCAACCATTAATTTTAAAAGTGAAGCATGAACTAAGCTAAATAATCAACACCCAATCATAAACAAACATTAAATTAGATACCCATAAGGTTTACACATTAGGGTTGGGTCACAACCCTAGTAAGAGTCTCGCTACTCATAATGGGTTTTGAAGAAATAAAGAAGAAAAGCTAATTAAACTCATAATGGAAGATTAAAATGATGAAATCTAATGTAAATACACCAAAATAATGTAAAACTTCCTAAAGTAGTAAAGAAAAACGGCTAAAACAACTTCAGGTCTTCAAAACTTCACCTAATTTAATGAAAATCATCTATTTATACAAGGCCAAAATTCTCGGACAAAAATGCCCCTCAGGAGGTTTTGCGGCCGCACAATTCCATGTGTGGTCCGCAGATTTCTTCAGCTGGCAAGAAATGGAGTTCTGCGGCCGCACATTTCTGAACTGCGGCTTCGAGGCAATCTTCTGCGGACGCACATTTCTGTACTGCGGCCACAAGGCAATCTTCTACGGCCGCACAATTCTTGTGCTGTCCGTAATTCACAAAGGCTCCTAGACTTGGCCTTTTTGCATACTATCTGATCTTTGACTCCTAGCCCAGTTCTGTGGCCGCACAATTCATATGTGGTCCGCACATTGCTAAGATATCTGCTGCATTTTTCTTCTTGTTGTGTGACCACAGATGGAATTCTTCGGTCCGCAATTTCTTCTGCGAACTGCACTTTTGTGCTTCTGCGCCCTTTGTTGCCTTGTGCTTTGGAATACTCCGTTTTGAGTCAGATTTCATCTCGAAGACCAAACTTCCAGTATTCCTACAATTTTGCATAATTTTATTAGTTCGGGGAACACAATTATATACTTTCGGACTAAAATAAAAGCTAACAAGTGCTAATAAGTAGTCAAAATCCTAACTTATCATACACCACCCGGTAGCAAAATCGAATTTTGCTTTAATTTGGTTCCGGGCACTCAAATTATTTCTATTCTACGATACCGTATGGCTCTAGCTGAGTTGAAAATATTGAAGGATCAGTTGCAGGATTTGCTTGACAAAGGGTTTATCATACCGAGTGTATCACCTTGGGGTCTATCAGTGTTGCTTGTTAAGAAAAAGGACGGACCAATAAGGTTGTGCATAGATTATTGGCAATTGAACAAGGCTACTATCAAGAAAAAGTATCCGTTGTCTAGGATTGGTGATTTATTTGACCAGCTTTAGGGTGCCAAGGTGTTTTCCAAGATTGATTTGAGATCTGGCTACCATCAGGTGAGGATTAGCGCATTAGATGTCCCTAAGACAGTTTTTAGGACTCGTAATGGTCATTAAGAATTCTTAGTGATTTCATTTGGCTTGACTAATGCTCTAGCAGCCTTCATGAATTTGATGAACTGAGTGTTCAAGCCTCAATTGAATCCCTTCGTGATTGTCTTCACCTACGAATTGTACTTTAGACCTTGACGAATCGTTAACTATTTGCCAAGTTGTTGAATTGTGAGTTCTTGTTAGACACAGTTGCCTTTTTGGGTCATGTTGTGTCTTTCTAGGGTATCAAGATGGATCCTAAGAAGATTGAGGCAGTTCAAAACTAGCCTTGACCTACTTCAGCTACAGATATTCAGAGCTTCTTGGGTTTGGCAGGCTATTATCGCCAGTTCTTGGAGGGGTTTTCATCTATCTCAGCCCCATTAACAACTTTGACCTAGAAGGGTACTCTTTTCAGATGGTCTGACAAGGGTCAGGAGAGCATTTAGAAGTTCAAGACTGCCTTGACTATAGCCCAGTATTAGTGTTGCCCACATTTTCGGGATCTTATATTGTATATTGTGATGCATCACGTATTGGTCTTGGCGCGAAATTGATGCAGGATGGTAGTGTGATTGCCTATGCGTCTCATCCGTTGAAGTTCAATAAGAGGAACTACCCTGTGCATGATTTGGAGTTGGCAGCTATTGTTCACACGCTTAAGATTTGGAGGAACTATCTCTACGTCATTCCATGTGAGGTCTATACTGACCATCAGAGTCTCCAGCATCTTTTCAAGTAGAAAGGTCTTAATTTGAAGCGGTGGAGATGGTTAGAGTTTTTGAAAGACTATGATATCACCATATTATATCATCCGGGGAAGGCCAATATAGGGATCGATGCCTTGAGTAGGAAGGCGGAGAGCATGGGCAGTTTCACATTTTTACCGTCAATGGATAGGCCATTAGCCACGGATAATCGGGATTTGGCCAACCAATTTGTGAGTTTGGATGTTTCAGAGACTAGTAAGGTTCTTACTTGTGTTATGGAACAGTCATCGTTATTAGAGCGCATCGAGGCTCGCCACTTTGATGATCCTTACTTGTTGGTATTGAAAAACATCGTGCAACGGGGTGGTTCTTAGGAGGTCGTGATTGGAGATGTTGGTGTTATGCGGCTTCAGGGCCAGAATTGTATTTGAATGTTGATGGGTTGAGAGAGTTGATCCTTGAGGAGTCTCATAGTTCACGGTATTTCATTCACTTATTTTTCACGAAGATGTATCGTGACTTGAATCAACACTATTGGTGGTGGAAGATGAAGAAAGATATTGTTGGACATGTCTCTCAGTGTTTGAATTGTTAACAGGTGAAGTATGAACATCAGAAACCGGGTGGATTTACTCCGAAGTTTGTAATACCGGAGTGGAAATGGGAGCACATCACTATGTACTTCGTGGTAGGCTTACCACGGACATTGAGGATGTATGATTTTTTTTGGGTTATTGTGGACAGGTTGACTATGTCCGCACACTTCATTCCGATGATGACATCCTACTCTTCAGAGCAATTGACTCAGATTTACATCCGGGAGATTATCCGCACGCACAGTGTGCCCATTTCTATTATATCAGATCGGGGCACACAGTTGACTTCACACTTTTGGTGAGTTGTGCAGTGAGTTGGGCATGTGGGTTGAGTTGAGTATTGTATTTCATCCTTGCACAGACAGACAGTCTGAGTGTTCTATTTAGATTTTGGAGGACAGGTTGCGAGCATGCTCTATGGAATTCGGGGGCCAGTGGTGCCAGTTTCTACCTCTAGCAAAGTTCGCCTACAATAATAGCTATCAGTCGAGCATTCAGATGGCTCCGTACGAGGCCTTATATGGGAGGAGATGTCGTTATGCGGTTGGTTCGAGCCTGGTGAGGCTATATTGTTGGCACGGAGTCAACACAAGAGTCACAAAGTCACAAACTAGAGCTATTTCTTTAACAAAAAAAACTTGTCTCTAACCATAAGCACGTAGTTAAGTGTGTTGGTACCAATTGAAGCATGGTTGACTCGTCGAGCATTACTTAATTAGGTCTTCTTATTCATTACTACTACTATTATTACCTAAACACAAAAATGGACTCGCTCCCTTAAGAAGGTTGTCACGCCATCCATCGTTGGGACGAGTCACCCGGTTCACACAACAACTACCTTTGGAAAGAACCGTGGCATTAAGAAAACCAAAGGCTTATTATCTACTAAAACATAAAAAGAAGCTACTAAATCAAACAAAGAACTAATAAGGAAACAAAAATGTAGAAGCTACTAAGCAAAACTACCAAAGATAGAATGAATATACATAATAAGAAAGAGAGAGAATATATGCATAATAAGAAAAGAGAGAATAATATCAAGTTATTACAGGCCAAATGTCTCAGAATGTATCAAATATGATCAATAAACTCCACCCCCAGAGTAAAGATAAGCATTGTCCCTAATGCTTAACAAAAGAAGAGTAATAGAGGGGAAAGAGTGAAGAAAACTCCCTTGGCTCCTTAGACATCTCTGTGTCCCCAGCGATGTCACTGCCGGTAGGATCATCCAACTGAATCTCATCATCCTCAACTCTGGGTGTGGCTGGGTTTGTGAACATCTGACGCATTGCCTCGGCAGTGTCAGCAGCAAGGTCTGGCTCTTCAGACTGGCCAGCTGGTGCTGTTGGTGCTGTAGGATATGAGCCTAACTGGTGTGGGTCAATCAGCATGTCAAATGGAAGATCTCCAGCTGTAGCAAGCCTGGTCACGGTCTCCGGAGCTTGTCCACTAACTTCTTGCTGGCCTGGGACTTTCTCATCTTCTTTACTTCTTTTCCCAGCTCTTCGATCACTGACCCGTGCTGTACCAAGGTAGCCATAATAGTGTTCTGGTTCTCAAGGAGCTTCTATAGTGTCTCTTCAAATGTCAGGGAAAACTGAGGTGCCTGAACAGAAGACTGTGCTACAACAGTACTGGATAAGTCAGACACCTTTGCACTCGCTTTCTGCATCCAGTTGTTGAGGCTCACCAATGTCTGGGAGACTCACAAAGCAGAGAGTGGGGCAGTAGGCATGTGCACCGGCTTCAAAGCCGAGGTGGGAGCTGTGGCAGGAACTGTAGCAGGGGCTATGAATAATGCGGACGCATAGCTGCAGCACTGGAGGAAGGCTTGTCAACTGCTTCAACAACTACCGTAGCTGGCTCATCAGACTGTCCTGCGGTGGTAGGTGGCTGAACTTTCTTCTTTGGATTATTCGCATCCATCAGTGAATAACAAGTAAATGGCTTCTTTGGCCTCACCTTTGTGTCATAATCTCTCGGCTCTACCCTTGCATCCGTGAGATATTCTGTAATAGTGTTGGGGTACGATTCGAACGAGTCATCTTGCTGAGCAATCACTACGATGTTGGCCGACATCACGGCACCCACATTGATAGGGTACCCGACCATAATAGAAGCAACCAGAACTGCCCGAGGAATCGGAAGGTAAGTCTCATTTTGACTCGGGCCTAGTCTACTACAGACAAAGGTTTGCCACCCCTTCGCCTCTTCGCCTCAAATCTGAGAGTGCTCCGGTGGATAGGAACCCCAGCGGCAATCCATGGAGGTGGTGGCCCTAGTGCTGCTAGAATCTCCGCTAACAGAGGACGGGCTGCGTCTCCCCATGCATACTTCTCCAAATATTCCTTTAGCTCAACATCTTTGAATCCCAAGTACGTGTTAAGTGTATGTTGATAAAATCTCACTTTTAAGTTCCATACTGTGGTCACTTTTGTCTCTTTTTTGACGTGAGCTACATTTGCATAGAATTCCAGGACCAGGTACTCTTTGGCTTCCACTACACTTTGAGTGAACCACATCAACCCCTTGCATTCCCTGAACTATCTCAGCATTGCTGGGTTTACTTCTCTAGATCTTTCAATAGAAACTGCCGCTCAAGAGTTAGCGACCTTACTGGCCACCATGTGTGAAAGCTGGTGACGGCAGCCAAGCTAAAAAAATCGGTCCTCCCAAGCCTCTTTCTTCTTCGACCTTTCAAGGCCGGTAGCTGTAGCATCTCCCCTTTTCCATCATCAGGAATATCCTCTACTGGTGTAAACTGTGCCTCAGGGACAGGTGTGGCCGATGGCTCAGAAGCCTGATTAGCACTCTCCGAGTCTTCGGAAGTGCTATGAGATGAGGACGACTCGTCCTTGAGTTGGTACCTCCTTTGTGGCATTGACTGTACATCCGGCTGATCCTGAACAAAGGTTGAGTTTCCCTATGATGCTTCCCTAGACGGGACATATGAGCTCATGTCAGAAAGATCTACACCTCTCTCCCTGCCGGCTGTAGCATTCTTTGCAATTGTCTTTTGTTGGACAAAGGGTAGGGCACTCTTGCCTCGACCCCGAGAAGGGTCACTCCTCCCTTTAGAAGTGTCGCCTCTGCCTCTAGATCGAACCATTATCTGTTTCAAGCAAAGGCGATTGTTAGTTGCAATTAAATGTTCAGACATACACAGGAGATATGCAAATATATACCAGAAAATACAGAGAGGTTCACAGTTAAAGCCTTCTTGCAGGAGAAGGATCTGCGGTGCGCATAATTTTCTTACGGCTGCAGATGAGGCCTTGCGGACCGCCCAATTTTGTTTTGCGGCCGCAAAAGTGAAGTGCGGTCCGCACAATTTCACTTGTGGCTGCTTCTCAGAAACCCAAAATATGCCATCTCTGATGACAGAGAATTGGCTGATGTGCGGCCGCAACATGATTTCTACGGTACGCCAATTAAAATTGCGACATCACATTTGAGTCATAAATTGTAGACTCTCTGATGACAGTAAAAGGGTTGTTCTACAGCCGCAATCAGAATGATGCAGTCCGCACATTTTACCTTGCGGCCGCAGACCCCTTCTTCACTAATGATGTCGTAGAATCAATTTCTGCGGATCACACAATTTCTGATGCAGCCGCTGAATTCAAAAACTTCGAACAATTTTGTTAGGTCATTGTAGGTTTGCAATTTTGTGCCCAATTTGACATGGTAACATCATAGAGGCATGAAAATATGTTGACCCAGTCCCCATAGAGCATGTATTAGTTAACCCACTACAGATTTACCCCAGATGGATACACAATTGAATTCTACTAACAAATGGCCTAAAAATGACTAAAAATCTACAAACTAAAAGAAAAATATTAACAAGAAATTGAAGCATACTAGATGACTGAACAAAGATGTTGTGTGTGTGGACAGATAGATTCACCAGGAAATTTCAGGAGAGTGCTATTTTTGTGCTCAGAGAGTGAAAAAACGTAACCCTTGCCCCTGCCCTTCTATTTATACTTTATGGTCTATGAAAGGGGGAAGAAGGTCGAGTACGGCCGCACATTTTCATATGCGGTCCGGTGCTCCGTTACCTGGGGCTTCATTTTTGGTTCTCCATATGCGGTCCGAAAAATTCTGCTTGCGACCGCAGCTTTCTTGTTGCGGCCGCAGATTTCCTCTTGCGGTCGCACATCGACCTTTTCTCTGACAGGCTAAACTTCAGAGAGTTTGCATTTCCAACTTTTCATTTGTGCGGTCTGCAAGATAAGTATGTAGCCGCATTGCTCCTTTGCTATAGCACTCCAAATTATGCGGTCCACACAAATCAACTACGGTCCGCACTTCTTTCAACACTTAGCCACATTTCTATCCACAATTCCTGTAAGTCACACTCAGCCCTGTAGCATACTTCAAATCAGGTTAGCATAAAAATAACACCTAACTACAAAAGAAAAAAGGAAGAGAAACATGGGTTGCCTCCCAAGAAGCGCCTGCTTTAACGTCGCGGCACGACACAGAATACCATCAATTGAAAGGAATGACCGCCACGACGTGGCTATCTCCAACCTTTCCCAAATAGTGCTTCACCTGGTGACCATTGACTCGTAATACCTCATTGTTTTTTTCTTCAAGTCTAATGCCCCAAAAGATATCACACCCACAATTTCGAAAGGACCACTCCATTTAGACTTTAGCTTCCCGGGAAACATCCTCAACCTTGAGTTAAACAACAATACAAGATCGCCCACCTTGAACTCTTTGTTCCAAATGTATTTGTCATGAAGATATTTCATCTTTTCTTTATATAAGGATGAACTTGCATAAGCATGGTACCAGAACTCATCCAATTCATTCAAATGTACAACCCTCAAGTTAGCGACTACATCCTAATCAAGATTCAACTTCTTTAGAGCCCACATGGCCTTGTGCTCAAGTTCCACTGGAAGATGACAAGCTTTTCCGAACAACAACCGGTATGGAGACATTCCGATAGGTGTTTTATAAGCCGTCTGATAAGCCCATTGTACATCATCAAGCTTCTTGGACCAATCCATCCGATTAGCTTTCACCGTTTTGGACAAAATACTCTTTATCTCCCGGTTGGAGACTTCCACTTGGCTGCTAGCTTGTGGATGATGGGGAGTCGTGACCTTATGAGTAACACCATACTTGCTAAGTGAAGTGTCAAAAGCCTTGTTGCAAAAATGTGATACCCCATCGCTTATAATTGCTCGTGGAGTACCATACCTTGTGAAAATATTCTTCTTCAAGAACGCCACCACACTTCTGGCCTCATAATTGGTTAGAGCAACGCCCTTAACCCATTTGGATACATAATCCACTGCGACCAAAATGTAGGTGTTTCCACAAGAACTCACAAAAGGACCCATGAACTCAATACTCTACACATAAAAAATATCAATCTCCAAAATGGTAGTGAGAGGCATTTCATTTTTCTTTGAGATTCCACCGGCCCGTTGACATTCATCACATCTTTTCACCAGCTCACTAGCATCCTTGTTAAGAGTGGGCCAACAGAAACCACAACTTAGCATTGTGGCCACCGTTCTTGCTCCACCATGATGACCACCATATGGCGAAGAATGACAAGCCCCAAGAATTTCACCTCGTTCTTCTTCCGGTACACAGCTTCTAATCACCCCATTCTTACAACTGGAAAAGGTATGGTTCATCCCAATAATAATCTTGAAGATCCCGTTTGAGCTTCTTCCTTTGGTTTGAACAGAACTCATCCGTGATGATTCCACACACAAGAAAATTTGCTAGATCCGCTAACCGTGGCAGCTCTTTCATTGAAATAGCCAAGAGTTGATCATTTGGGAAATTGTCATTGATTTCAAGGCCATCATACGGTCTCCCCTCGTCCTCCAAACGAGACAAGTGGCCCGCCACTTGGTTTTCACTCCCTTTTCTATCTTGGATGTCAACATCAAACTCTTGCAACAAAAGCACTCATCTCATCAACTGAGCTTTGGGGTCCTTCTTTCTCATAAGATAATGAAGCACTGCATGATCCGTATGGATAATGACTTGTGCACCCA
The DNA here is from genome assembly GCA_002018475.1 of Nicotiana obtusifolia. NCBI lineage: Eukaryota > Viridiplantae > Streptophyta > Magnoliopsida > Solanales > Solanaceae > Nicotiana > Nicotiana obtusifolia. The sequence continues at coordinate 29,326 of MCJB01033308.1, read as the reverse complement.
TCAAGTATGGGCGGAACTTCTCAATTGCAAACACAATGGCAAGGAGCTCTTTCTCTGTAACGGTGTAGTTGACTTAGGCACTATTCATGGTCTTACTAGCATAGTAGACCGGGTGAAAAAGTCTTATTGATGCGTTGCCCCAAAACAGCACCAACCGCTACGTCACTTGCATCACACATGAGTCCAAAAGGGACACTTCAATTTGGAGGGGTGATGATGAGAGTAGATGTCAACTTGAACTTCAATAACTCAAAAGCTCTAATGTGCCGAAGAATTTCGGCACATTTTGATACTACTTGCTTAGATTTTTACTTGTTTACAGGCAATTTCCCTCGGTACTTATGTAATTTTAGTGTTTCTGCAGTATATGAAGTATAAGGACCTTAGAGCATGGAAAAGAGCTCAAAAAGCCAACTAAAGACAAGAAATGAGTAGAAAAGCATCGCAGAGGTGAATATGCTATCGCAAACACCACATGCGAGCCGCATACTTCACGTAAAAATCGCAAACCAAGACAGACTTCTGGGCAAACTTTCATGTCAAGGATGCGATCGCATAACTGTTATGCGAGCCGCATAAGTGCACATGGAGATCGCAGACACAAGCAGAGTTTTGGGTGAAGTTCAGAGTCAGAAGTGCGATCGCATAACTGGTATGCGAACCGCAGATCAAGTATGAAGTCTACTGTATGATGAAATTGAGATGTGAAATGCGGTCGCATTTCTCTAATGCGGACCGCATATCATGAATGCTATGAAGGCAAAACCTAGGGGTGAAATCTGCGACAGGCGTGTAAGAATTGCGGACCACATTTCTGTTATGCGACAGAAATGCCGTCGCATTGTTGACTTCAGGGGCAAATCAGTCCGAATTTTGCCTCGATTTTTGGGCCTCTATAAATAGGTCTATTTGGGTTTTATGGGGACTATCTTGTCAGAATTTAGAGCAGAAAGTACAAGGCTTGAATTATTTTAACTCTTGGAAGCTTTTGGGTCAATTATCTTCTATTTTGTAAGCGTTATGACAATTATTAATCTTTCAATTTCAGATTTTAGTATGAGTAGCTAATTCCAAACACTAAGGTTGTGAAACCTAAATGGGTATAATGTTATTGGGTGTTAGATATTGAATATATTTTCAACGGTTGATTGATATTTGTTTACTTCTCATTCTTTAAACAATTGTTAGTGGTTGCAAACATTAACAAACGCCATTGAATTCCATCTTTGCTTGAGAAAGCGGGGTAGAATTTGGTAGAAGCAAATAACAAAGACTCAACGCTTTAAACCTTGTTAATAAAATCGCTTAGGAATAAGTGGGTTTTAATTTGGCATAAAATGATTGTTCTTAATCAGAACTCTTTTGTATTTGGGAAAATCATAAAGAGGAAATATTACCCAACCATTGGAAAATATTGGGTAGTCAATTAGACATCAATTGCATATCAAAAGATTCTTCCGTTGGAAATATATCATATTGACATCGATAGCATTATACTTCATAAAGGGGGACACAACCTTGGTTTCTTTAATCATATTATTCATATTCGTAATATTGCAATTAGTCTTTATTTAAACTTAAATTCAATTCCTACTTCTGTTACACTATTTATTAAGGTGTAATTTGAGCGTATCAAGCTCTCATGCAATCATCATTGAAGTTGAACTTAGCATCTTTCTCAAGAAGCTTGCACAACAGATTCACTGCCTTAGAGAAATGTTTGATGAAGCGCCGGTAGAAACCCTCGTGGCCTAAGAAATTCCGCACACCCTTTACCGAAGTTGGAGGTGGAAGTTTAGAAATCACCTCAATATTTGCCTTGTCAACTTCTATTCCATTCTTTGAGATTTTGTGGCCAAGGACAATGCCTTCCTCGACAATGAAATGACACTTCTCCCAATTGAGCACCAAATTTGATTCTTCACATCTTGCCAACACTTTATTCAAATTTGCAAGACAATCATCAAAAGAATCTCCAACCACTGAGAAGTCATCCATGAAAACTTCAAGGTAGTCCTCCACCATGTCCGTGAAAATAGCCATCATACACCTTTGAAAAGTTGCCGGTGCATTGCACAAACCAAATGGTATCTGCTTGAAGGCAAAGTACCCTAAGGACATGTAAAGCTTCTTTTCTCTTGATCCTCCGGAGCAATAAGAATTTGGTTTTAGCCCGAATCCACATCAAGAAAGCAATAAAAAGCACAGCCAGCCAATCTATCAAGTATTTGATCTAAAAAAGGAAGAGGAAAATGATCCTTCCTTGTGACTTTGTTGAGCTTGCAATATTCCATACACACCTTCCACCCGGTCACCGCTCTTGTAGTAATCAACTCATTCTTGTCATTTGTGACTACCGTCATGCCCCCCTTCTTTAGGATACGTTGAACCGGAGAAGTCACAAACTATCGGAGATGGGGTAGACAACCCCGGCATCCAATCACTTGATAGTCTCCTTCTTGACAACTTCTTGCATAGCCTCATTGAGTCTCCTTTGATGTTCAATAGATGGTTTAGATCCTTCATCCAAGTTGATCTTATGCATGCTAAATGCAGGGCTTATCCCTCGAATCTCCGCCAAAGTCCACCCAATAGCCTTCTTCCTCTTTTGTAGCACCGCCAAAGTGGAGTCTACATGCATGTTAGTCAAATAAGAGGAAAGAATAACCGCTAAAGTAGAACAAGGACCAAGAAATTCATACGGAAGATGTAGAGGCAATGGATTCAACTCCAAGGTAGGAGGTTCTTCAATAGAAGACTTTGTAAGAGGAGTTGTCCTATTTTCAAGATCCAAGGATAATTTTTGGGGTGCATAGTTGTACGACCCACATTCCATGAAGCCATCCATCTCGTCATCATCAAAGTTGAGCAAGACGACCTCCAACATATTACCCATATTGATTATAGCACTTGTATCATTAATAATAACATCGGTCACCAAATCCACAAAAGAGCACACCTCATTGCTATTATGTTTTCGCATTGACTTACACCCATGGAAAACCACCTTTTCATCACCAACCCGGAATGTAAGTTCTCCGGCTTCAACATCACAAAGGGCCTTCCCTGTAGCAAGGAAAGGTCTCCCAAGAATAATTGGAACCTCATAGTCAACTTCACAATATAGAATGACAAAATCCACTGGAAGAATGAATTTATCAACACGAACCAAGACATCTTCAATCACTCCCAAAGGTCTCTTCATAGTACGATCGGCCATTTGCAATCTCATAGAGGTGGGTCTTGGTTGCCCAATTCCCAAGGTCTTGAAAATCGAGTAGGGCATCAAATTGATACTTGCCCCAAGATCACAAAGAGCTTTTGCAAACTTGGGGCTTCCAATTGTACAAGGAATCGTGAAAGGATTGGGATCTTCCAATTTAGGAGCCATAGAGTGCACAATTGCACTCACTTGATGAGTGACTTTGATGGATTCAAAATTCATTGACCGCTTCTTTGTCACGAGATCCTTCATCAACTTTGCATAGCTAGGCATTTGTTCCAAAGCTTCAACTAATGGAACATTGATTGAGAGACTCTTCATCATTTGAATTAACTTCTTGAATTGATTCTCACCATTTTGCTTGGCAAGTCTTTGAGGGTATGGAGGTGGAGGCTTAGGAAGTGGTGCCTTAGCCTTTTGCACAATCGGCTCTGGTACGTCAATAATGTGATCCTTAGAAGGGTTCACCTCCTCCGAAGTCTGTTCCACACTATCATCAATATCAATATGAACTTCATCATTTGATTGTACGATTATTTGGGCCCTCTTCTTCTTGTACCACTTGCTCATCATCCACAAGTTGCCTTTGACTTGAGGTGGGTGCATTCCCACCTCTTCCACTTCTTGTAGTAACGGTCATGGCATGCCCCGTGTTGTTTCCACCCTCTGGGTTTACTACCGTGTCACTTGGTAGTGCCCCCTTAGGATGAGAATTTAGAGATTGAGAGATTTACCTCATTTGCACTTCTAAGTTGCGGATCGATGTGTTATGTGAGGTAAGTTGGGCATCTGAGTCGGCATTCTTTTCCATCATTTGCTTGAATATATTCTCAATACGCCCCATCTAATTGTTTGAAGAACTTGGACCATAGGAAGGATAAAACGGGGGTTTACTCGGTTGTTGATACATCAGGGGCCTTTGAAAACCCGACCCCTGGTTGCCTTGATTATTGTTCCATCCGCCTTGATTTTTACCCCCCCCCCTCCAATTTCCTTGTTTATTGCCACTCCAATTTCCTTGATTGTTTTTATGCCAATTCCTTTGATTGTTGCCACCACTCCAATTTCCTTGGTTGTTAGAATTCCAATTTCCTTGATTGTTTTAAGGTCGCCATTGTTGTTGGTTTGGGCCTTGGAAGTTTTTTCTTTGCCCTTGAAAGTTGTTCACATATTGCATCTCCTCTTCTTATTCATTGTAAGAATCATTTTGGTCAAAACCACTATCCTCTTGCATATAATTCTCCACTTGATTTTGCACTTGTGGACCCTTGGTTCTTCTTTTGTTTACCATCATGTTCACCCCTTCCATGGCATTGACTTGCTTAGGATTTTGCACTTGTTAAGTTGAGCCTTTACTAGTTGATTCATGGTGGTAGTCAATTTGGCAATGGCTTGCCCATGGTCATGCAACTCTTTGTGAAGGTGGATCACGTTCGGATCACCTTGTGGAACATTAGCCCGGGAGTGCCATGCCGATGATGTTTCCGCCATTTCATCCAAAATCTCATACACCTCCACATAAGGCGTAGTCATAAACTTCCCATAGGCAAGTTTATTCACTACACATTGGTTGGTTGTGTTAATCCCACGATAGAAGGTTTGTTGAATCATGTTTTTCGTCATATCATTGTTGGGAAATTCCTTAACCATTGTTCTATACTGCCCTCATATCTCGTGTAGTGGTTCATTGGTTCTTGCTTGAATGCCAAAATCTCATCTCAAAGTGTAGCTATATGCCCGGAAGAGAAGAACTTAGAGATAAACTTTTCCGCCAACTCATCCCAAGTGTGAATGGAATGGTTTGGCAAACGTTCTAACCAATCTAAAGCTTTCCCCATAAAGATAAGGGAAAAAGCCTCAGCCCCAATGCATCCTCGGTGACATTTTTATGTTTGCTCCCCCTTTAAATTTTTGTATGCATTTTGACTTGGACCACCGGTGAAGCAACCTCGTTGCTCTAGCAAAGTGAGCACTACATTGGTGATTTTGAAAGTTGCCTGCCCTAATACGGGGAGGGACTATTGCACTGGCATTTCCTTTATTGGATAACACTCGGTGTGGAGCCGCTCGTGGTGGAGGTGGGGGTGGAGCAGGGATATTTTCATAAGGCACTCGCCCTCTTCTATTGGCTTGAGGTTCAAGAGGAACCTCATCAACTTGGTCATCCTCGATGGCCATCCCCCAAAGGCAAATTCTGAGCTCATTGTCTGCCATGGTTGTACCTACGATTTCTCAAACAAGTTAGTAACATGGAAGAAAAAGAAGATACTCCAAAAACACACCCAAATATATGGTTAACACCGTTTTAACTCCCCGGCAACGGTGCCAAAAATTGATCCACATCCAGTCCACACTCAATAGTGAGTGGAAGCGGTCATTGGAAGAATACTACCCAACAAGAGTCGGGGTTGATTTCCACAGGGAGTTACTAGGGGTGTTAGGAGTATACACTTGACGAAAGAGAACGGAGTAGCTAAGTTGAACTTCCACAACAAGTTTTAATTTCTAATTCTAAATTTACTCAAGCAATTATAAGTTAAAGAAAAGAAACTAGAAGCGAATCAGTATTTTTGGTGTTTTTCCAAATAGTTTAACGGCCTAGGGCTGTGACCATAACCTAGGTGTTTGCCTAATGAGATAAAGATGTTAATGCTTTTTTTTTTAATTGGGCCATATTATAGCTCTCAAATCTACTTTACCCTCTCAATACCTCTCGGCCAGAGAGTGACTTTGCCCAATTTGGCTATCTCAAGTCCAAATGGGTGTCAACCAAAATAGTTGATAAGAGCTCAAGTCAAGTTATTATTATCACTAGGTTGAACCCTTTAATTGGGTTAATCAATCTCTCAATTGACCCAATTCCTTGTTAGCTAAGTTATCCTAGACTAGGTCACTCTTTTTCAAGTAGAGACCAATCAAATAGGCATGAATCAGTGTTTGCAACCATTAATTATAAAATTGAAGCATGAACTAAGATAAATAATCAACACCCAATCATAAACAAGCATTAAATTAGATACCCATAAGGTTTACACACTAGGGTTGGGTCACAACCCTAGTAAGAGTCTAGCTACTCATAATGGGTTTTAAAGAAAATTAAGAAGAAAAACTAATTAAACTCGTAATGGAAGATTAAAATGATGAAATCCAATGTAAATACACAAAAATAATGTAAAACTTCCTAAAGTAGTAAAGAAAAACGGCTACAATAACTTCAGATGTTCAAAACTTGACCTAATTTTGTGAAACTCGTCTATTTATACAGGGCCGAAAATCTCGAACAAAAATGCCCTTGGAAGGTTCGGCGGCCGCACAATTCCATGTGCAGTCAACAGATTTCTTCAGCTGGCAAGAAGTGGAGTTCTGCAGCCGCACATTTCTGAACTGCGACTGCGAGGCAATCTTCTGCGGTCACGCATTTCTGGACTGCGCGCAAGGCAATTTTCTGCAGCCATACAATTTTTGTACGGTCCGCAATTCATAAAGGCTCCAGGATTTGGTCTTTTTCCATACTCTCTGATCTTTGACTCCTAGCCCTATTATGCGGCTGCACAATTTATGTGCTGTCCGCACATTACTGAAATGTGTGCTACATTTTTCTTCTTGTTGTACGGCAGCAGATGGAATTTTGCGATCTGCAATTTCTTCTGCTCTGCAGAATTACTTTTGCGGACCGTAAATTTGTGCTTCTGTGCCCTTTATTGCCTTGTACTTAGGAACACTCCTTTTTGAGTCTGATTTCATCTCGGGAGACCAAACTTCCAGCGTTCCTTCAATTTTGCATAATTTCATTAGTTTCGGGAACAAAAATCAATAATTTTGGTCTAAAGCAAAAGCTAACAGGTGTTAGTAAGCAGTCCAAATCCCCACTTATCATTCACCATTCGGTAGCGATATTGACTTTTGCATTAATTTGGTTCCGAGCACTCAAATTATTTCTATTCTGCTATACCGTATGCTCTAGCTGAGTTGAAAATATTGAAGGATCAGTTGCAGGATTTTCTTGAAAAGGGTTTATCATACCGAGTATATCACCTTGGGGTCTATCAGTGTTGCTTGTTAAGAAAAAGGACGGACCAATAAGGATGTGTATAGATTATTGGCAGTTGAACAAGACTACTATCAAGAAAAAGTATCTATTGTCTAGGATTGATGATTTACTTGACCCGCTTCAGGTTTCCAAGGTGTTTTCCAAGATTGATTTGAGATCTGGCTACCATCAGGTGAGGATTAGCGCATTAGATGTCCCTAAGATAGCTTTTAGGACTCATAATGGTCATTGCGAATTCTTAGTGATTTCATTTGGCTTGATTAATGCTCTAGCAGCCTTCATGAATTTGATGAACTGAGTGTTCAAGCCTTAATTGGATTCCTTCGTGATTGTCTTCGTTGATGATATTCTGGTTTACTCTTGCAGTAAATAAGAGCATGAGCAGCACCTACGGATTGTACTTTAGACCTTGACGAATCGTCGGCTATTTGCCAAGTTGTTGAAGTGTGAGTTCTTGTTAGAAACAGTTGCCTTTTTGGGTCATGTTGTGTATTTCGAGGGTATCAAGGTGGATCCTAAGAAGATTAAGGCAGTTCAGAACTGGCCTAGACCTACTTTAGCTACAGAGATTCGGAGCTTCTTGGTTTGGCGGGCTACTATCGTAGGTTCATGGAGGGTTTTCATCTATCTTAGCCCCATTGACAAAGTTGACCTAGAAGGGTACTCTTTTCAGATGGTTCGATGAGGGTCAGGAGAGCATTCAAAAGCTCAAGACTGCCTTGACTATAGCCCCAGTATTAATGTTGCCCACATGTTCGGGAACTTATATTGTATATTATGATGCATCACGTATTGGTCTTGGCGCGGTATTGATGCGGGATGGTAGTGTGATTGCCTACGTGTCTCATCCGTTGAAGGTCAATAAGAGGAACTACCCTGTGCATGATTTGGAGTTGGCAGCTATTGTTCACACGCTCAAGATTTGGAGGAACTATCTCTACGACATTCCATGTGAGGTCTATACCAACCATCAGAGTCTCCAGCATCTTTTCAAGCAGAAGAGTCTTAATTTGCAGCGACGGAGATGGTTGGAGTTATTGAAAGACTATGATATCACCATATTATATCATCCGGGGAAGGCCAATATAGTGGTCGATGCCTTGAGTAGGAAGGAGGAGAGCATGGGCAGTTTGGCATTTTTACTTGCAGTGGACATGCCATTAGCCATGGATGTTCGGTATTTGGCCAACCGATTCTTGAGTTTGGATGTTTCGAAGCCTAGTAAGGTTCTTGCTTGTGTTGTGGAACCGTCATCGTTATTAGAGAACATCGAGGCTCGCCACTTTGATGATCCTCACTTGTTGGTATTGAAAGACCGTGCAGCGGGGTGGTGCTAAGGAGGTCGTGATTGGAGATGTTGGTGTTATGTGGCTTCAGGGCCATAATTGTATTTTTGAATGTTAATGGGTTGAGAGAGTTGATCCTTGAGGAGGCTTATAGTTCAAGGTATTTCATTCACCCATTTTTCACGAAGATATATCGTGACTTGAAACAATACAATTGGTGGTGGAAGATGAAGAAAGATATTATTGGACATGTCTCTCGGTGTTTGAATTGTTAACAGGTGAAGTATGAACATCAAAAATCGGGTGGATTGACTCCGAAGTTGGTAATACTGGAGTGGAGATAGGAGCACATCACTATGTACTTCGTGGTAGGCTTACCACGGACATTGAGGATGTATGATTTTGTTTGGGTTATTGTGGACGAGTTGGCTTTGTCCGCACACTTCATTCCGGTGATGACATCCTACTCTTCAGAGCAGTTGACTGAGATTTACATCCGGGAGATTATCCACCTGCACGGTGTGCCCATTTCTATTATTTTAAATCGGGGCACACAGTTCACTTCTCACTTTTGGAGAGTTATGCAGTGAGTTGGGCATGTGGGTCGAGTTGAGTATCGTATTTCATCCTTAGACAGACAGACAGTTTGAGTGTACTATTTAGATTTTGGAGGACATGTTGCGAGCATGATCTATGGAATTTGGGGGCTAGTGGGACCAGTTTCTACCTCTAGCGGAGTTCTCCTACAATAACAGCTATCAATCGAGCATCCAGATGGCTCCATATGAGGCCTTATATGGGAAGGGATGTCGTTCTGCAGTTGGTTGGTTCGAACTCGGTGAGTCTGTATTGTTGGCACGGACTTGGTTCGTGATGCGTTGGAGAAGGTGAAAGTGATTCAGGGGTGACTTCGTACAGCTCATTATAGGCAAAAAAGTTATGTAGACGGAAGGTTCGAGATGTGGCTTACATGGAAGGTGAGAAGGTTGTTCTCCGAGTGTCGCCTATGAAGGGCGTGATGCGATTTGGGAAGAAGAGAAACTTGCTGAGGTTTATTGGCCCGTTTGAGATTTTGGAGAGAGTTGGGCAGGTTGCTTATAGGCTTGCATTTCCTCCTAGCCTAGCAGGAGTACATCTGGTATTTCATGTCTGCATGCTTTGAAAGTACCATCATGATAGGTCACATGTTTTAGACTTCAACATGGTGCAATTTGATGAGAATTTGATCTATGAGGAAGAGCCGGAGGCTATTTTAGATCGGCAAGTTCGAAAGTTGAGATCTAAGAGTTTTCCTTCTATAAAAGTGCATAATAAGGTCAACCAATTGAGGAGGCTACTTGGGAGTTCGAGTCCGATATGACGAGTAGATACCCATATCGTTTTGCCATTTCAGGTGTATTTTTATGTCCGTTCGAGGACGAATATTTCTTTTAAAGGTGGAGAGTTAATGACATGATAGGTCGTTTTGAGTACTATCTCCCTTTTCTGTGTTCCGAGGCTTTTCATATCTCAATATGATGATTTATGAATTGTGTGCATGGTCCGTGTTGATTTTCAGAAAGTTTAAATGTGAAATTTTGAAGAAAATGTGTTTTTAACTTTAAAAATGAATAGAGCTGACCATGGTCAATATTTGTGGTAAACGACCTCGGATCAGTGTTTTGGAGATTTTGGTAGATTCATATGATGATTTTTGACTTGTACGCATTTTGGTTGGGGTCATGGGTGACCCGAGGCCGTTCGACACTTTATATGAAAATTTGGAATAATTGATCTTTAAACTTTGAAAATCTTAAGTTTTGATGATCAATTCTTAAATTTAGATGTTATTCTAATGATTTGAGCTTGTGAGCTAGTTTTTATGATGTTATTACACTTGTATGGATATTCAGATTAGACACCGAGAGGCTCGGGTGAGTTTCAAATTGAATTCAGATTATTTTTAGCCTTGTAGAATTAATTAGTTTTCTAGTGTATCTGAGTGCTTCGTAATCACGAAGCCTCTATAGCGAACGTGAAGGGGAAATTTGGGATAGGGGCAGGTTACTCTACGCAAACAGGAGGAGAAGCCCATGAACGGGATGGCTTGGGGGAACTGGCCTTTGCGAACACGGCAGCCCTCACACGAAGTGTAGGCTTGAGATCTTTGGGGAAGGTAGATGAGGTCTTAATCGCGATTGCGCCCTGTTGATTGCGAAAGTGGAGGCTTGGTAGGTGTGATTCCTTCCTGAACGAGATGCGGACCTTGCAAATATGAAGGCCTGTTGGCCTATGTTATTCGCAAATGCAGCAGGTGCTCCGCAAATGTGAAAAGCACCTGACGCCTAGGTATATAAAAAATCTGAAAATTGGGATTTGACCTTCTTTCATCATTTTTGATACCTAGATCTCGGATTGAAGAGATTTTCATCCAACTTCATTAGTTAGTGACTTTCATCTAGTTTTGATTTATTTCCATGAACACCTAGAGATTTTTATCCTTAAATCTAGTAGTTATATCCAAAATATTTGTCCTAAACCAGCTGTTCTTGATGTAAGCCTCGATCACAATGACCAAATCCTCACCCCAGAAAATCCTAATCCTAATCCTAACAATAACCCCAATCCTATCACTGGCATCTAAAGCAAAGAATTACAGGAAACTAAAGAACTGCAGTCACCTTCCAAGATGCAAAACGTGGCTAAGGAATCTACTAGCAGGGCAATAGTTCCTAAACCTTTTAAAACTCAGCTAGGCAAACAATCTCCAACAGAAGATGATGAAGAGAATGGAGAAGGAAAAGGAAGAGACGTCGATGAGGAATCCACAGCTCAGAATTTCAGGAACGTTGCTCGATAGGGTGACTTATCTTCTAGGCATATGGATAGAGCAAAATCTGTAGGCAGAGGTAGGAAGAAGTAGCAAGAAGAAACTTCTAACTTTCCTGTACCTGGTGCAGGATTTTAAACAAGAAGGACACTCTCCAAATCTACCAATTAATGATGAGTGCATTAATCTGGAACATTAGATAAGTGAATATAATGCAAGACTTTGAAAGGCTAATTACAATACATAGACAACAACACTTCAGATTTGTGGCTTTAATGGAGCCAATGCAGCAATCTAGAAAATTTGAGAGATACAGAAGAAGGATAGGATTTGCTCAGGCTTTTGTAAATATTTCTAACAAGATTTGGGCGTTTGTGGATGAAGATTATGAAGTCACAGTAATATTTGATATGGAGCAGCAAATGACCTAAAGACTGGTGGATTCTAATTCTCAACAGGAGGTAATTCTTACCTTAGTTTATGCCAAGTGCGATGCTATTCAGAGGATTGAACAGCGGGACACATTATATGGTTTAGCTTTTGATATGTCAGCCCCATAGATAGTTGGGGGTGATTTCAATGTGATTTGGGATGAGGAGGAGAAGTCTGGAGGCCTACCAGTACATCTCAATGAGATTGATGATTGTAGGCATTGTGTAACTGCATGTAACTTGCATGATCTTGGTTTTAAAGTAGTATCTTCACTTGGTGGAATGGAAGGGCTGAAGAAGATTGAATTTTTAAGAGGTTGGATAGAGTATTAGCAAACATGGAGTTTCAACAAATGTTCCCAGGTGTGGAGATTACTCATTTGTCCAAAATAGGATCGAATAACAGTCCCTTAATAATCACGTGTGATCTAGATTTTTATACCTGTGAAGAAGCAATTTCGATTCCTTAATTTTTGGACAAAACATGACACCTTTCAAGATGCTGTGAAGGAAAACTGGACGATAGACTTTATTAGTAATCCATTCATAATTTTCAATCACAAATTGAAGAAGTTGAAGCGAGCATTATCAGCATGGAGTAATGCTACGTATGGGGATATATTCCAAAAGATTACTAGCTTGGAAGAGGTAGTACTTGTTCATGAAGCACAATTTGAAATCAATCCAACAAAGCTTAACAGAGAAAGGCTTAACAAAGTTCAGGCTGAACTTATCAGTTTTTTGTCTCTCAGGGAAGAATTTTGGAAGCAAAAGTCTAGCATGTCATGGTTTAAGGATGGAGATCGCAAAACTAAACTCTTTCATGCACAAGTGAATGGTAGGAGAAGAAGATTGCAATTAAAGAGAATTCAGAATAGTGAAGGTAACTGGATCGAGGGCAATGAACAAATGGTAGCTGAACTAGTCAATTTTTTCCAGAATCAATTCCATGAGGATGTCATTCCTACTGCTTTTGGGATCATTGATCATGTTCCTAATATGGTAACCTTTGATCAGAATTAAAAACTGGTGAAACAACCTACTAAAGATGAAGCCAAGAGGGTTGTCTTTGGCTTAAATGGGGATAGTGCTGGAGGACCAGATGGATTCACTGGAAAATTCTTCCACAGCTGTTGGGACATAATAGGGGATTATGTATTTAACATGGTGAGGCAGTACTTTAATGGTCATGGACTACCAAGATTTATTACTAACACAAATATGGTGTTATTTCCTAAGAAGAAGGAAGTTGCTAATTTTTCAGATATGCGATCTATTAGTTTGAGCAACCTCGTTAACAAAATTTTTTCAAGATTTATTCATGAAAGGCTTGCTCCTCTATTGCCTAATCTCATCTCAGATGAACAAGCAGGTTTTGTTAAAGGAAGGAGCATCATAGAAAATGAGTTGTTAACTCAAGAAATCATTACTGACATTAGGTTAAGGACAAGGGCAGGACCTAATGTAGTGATGAAATTAGACATGACCAAAGCTTACGATAAGCTTTCCTGGATATTCATGACTAAAGTGTTGAGGAAAATGGTCTTTTGTGAAAGGTTCATTGGTTTAGTGTTTGGCATTGTGTCTAACAACTGGTATTCAGTTTTAATTAATGGCCAGCTGTATGGATTTTTCAAGTCTACCAGAGGAGCTAAGCAAGGGGACCCCTTGTCACCTACATTATTCATTTTAGTTGCTGAAGCTATGTCTAGAGGTTTGAATGCTCTTCATCTAAACTTATACTTTTGTGGATTTGGCTTGCCAAAGTGGATCCTAAGGTTAATCATCTAGCGTATGCTGATGATACTATTATCTTCTCATCATCTGATGCTAGTTCATTACAACTAATTATGGAGGTGTTGAGTGCCTATGAGATAGCTTCTGGACAATTAATTAACAAAGAAAAATCAACAATCTATATGCATCATTCAACAAGTTTGGAGGTTTTGAACAAGGTGCAAAGAGTGACTGGAACTGGCAAGCAAGAATTTCCTTTCACTTACCTAGGCTGTCCAATTTTTTATGCTAGAAGGGAAATGAGCTACTATCAGGGGCTTCTTAACAAAGAGTTTGACAAGATTCAATCATGGAAAGGTAAACTTCTATCGATTGGTGGCCGGGCTATATTGATTTCACATGTTCTTTAAAGCATGCCAATACATTTGTTGTCAGCTGTGAACCCTCCATCCCTTGTTATTTATAAACCTCATAAATTATTTGCTCGTTTCTTCTGGAGTAATTCAGTAGGAGGAAGAGCTAAACATTGGGCATCATAGGACACATTATGCTTGGCACAAGAATAAGGAAGGGTTGGATTTAGATCATTACATGATGTGTATAAAGCCTTATGTTGTAAACTATGCTAGAACTTTAGAACAAAGCCTACTTTGTGGAGCTCATTCATGTGTCAAAAATATTGCAAAAAATTGAATGCATTAGTGGTTCCTTGGAGAAATGGATCTCATGTGTGGAGAAAGATGCTTGAATGTAGGGATGAGATTAAATGCAAAATAATATGGCAGCCAAGGATGGGTTCTTCACTGTTTTGGTTTGATAACTGGACATGCTTGTGATCTTTGTACTTTGTTACTCCTCCAGATTTCTATTATGATGAATCTGTCCACAACGTATATGATGTGATAGTAGTTGGATCGTGGGATGAAGGTAGGTTACTGTATATTCTTCCTCAAGAGTTAGCACTTCATGTAATTGAGAACATGAAACCTCATGTACTACATAATGAATTGGATAGACCACACTGGACGGTGGATACTTGGGGCAACTTTACTGTTAAAACGGCCTGGGACTATATTAGAAGGAGAAGAGATTCTAGTGTTGCTTACAAAAACATATGGGTGAGAGGCTTACCTTTTAAGGTTGCTTTCTTCATGTGGAAGATTTGGAAAGGCAAGTTACCTTTTGATGACCACTTTAGAAGACTGGTATATTTTATGCCATCTGAATGTTGGTGTTGTATTAATCCATCAGAGGAAACAATGTCACATGTACTATTTAGATCATATGCAGCTAAGACATTGTGGCAGTACTTTCTCTCAAATGCAGACAATAATATCGAAGAATTGTCGATGCAACGGACAGTCCTAAAATGTTGGGCAGCTCAGGTGGTACCTAGATTAAAATACTCCGGGCTTTACCTTCGATTATAGTGCAAGAACTTTGGAAAAGAAGGAATAGTTATAAGCATGGAGAGGCAGTGACAGTAAGTGGGGTGATATACCAAATCTCATCTATACTACAAGATCTGGTAAGACTAAGGAAACCAAGTTTACAAAATGTTCCTCATAAATGCTAGATTTATTACATGTAATGGAGCATTACATGCCAAAGTTGAAGGTGACGAAGGTTTTATGGGAATTACCTTAACAAGGTTGGGTGAAGGTGAATACCGATGGGGCATCAAGGGGAAATCTAGGAAGGAGTTCTTGTGATTTTTTGTTGAGAGATGAATATGGTGATATCCTGCATGCACAAGGAAAGGAGATCCATGAAGGGACGTACACTGAAGCTGGAGCTGTGGCCATGCTAGAAGCACTGAAGTACTGTGTGCAACATGGTTACACACACATTATGCTCCAAACTGATTCCATGATGTTGAAGAATGTGGTGGAGGGAATTTGGGCTGTACCATGGATAATTGCAACACAGGTAGAGGAGATCAAAGACATTATGGGGAGATGCAGCATAAGGATATCACATATTATGAGAGAGGGTAACAAACTAGTTGATTACTTAGCCAACTATGCTTTGGATAAAGGTAATTTTGAGGCTGACTGTTTCACACAATAGGAGGTATAAGGTCGAATGTTGGTGAATGGTGATAAATTACAATGTCCCTATTTGAGAGTGAAGGTTGCGAAGAACTAGGAGGAATGGAGGATAAGAGTTTAAGAAGAAGGGGAAGCAGCCATGATCATCATCCTCAAATCTGTACAGAGGAGTGGGTGATGATTCTGTTTTTCACTAACTCTATTTGTTTTTTTGCAGGAAATGTTATTATATCCATGCCTTACTACTTAATACAAATTCAATGGGTGGTATTAGCGCATAGTGCTCATTCCCTTGAAGGAGTATTAGTAGTAGGAATAAGCATGGAAGCAAGGAGGAACTCTAGTATACTAGGGTCGACTTACAGTTATCAAAAGATGGCTTTTGACATCCAGCACCCTAGTGCTTCAATCCTTCACCAAGAAGTTATAAGTAAAGGATTCACAATACTGGAGTTATAACACAAGAATGCGTAGGAGTTTAATCGCGACAATCATGTCATTTATGAGTGACTTGGGTTTTTGGCATTCAAAATGGGATCAGTGGTCACATTGTGGAGTAAAACCCCCAATGTATTTCATTCACTCTATATCCTACGAATGGTGCCAAACAAATGTTCGATAGATCATTGCTGGAGTCCACAAGATTTCCTCACCAATCAGTGCATGTCCATTCTCGTGCATAATTGCTGGACACTTGAAGCAATGAGAAATGCGTGTGATTTTACTAATCCTTATAATAATGCAGGTAATCTACTGGATTCTAGAACTCAAGAGGTAGGAATTATAAGGTGTGTTTGGGCTGTAAAATACAACATTATGCAAGGAGGAGAAGAAATGCATCAAGAATACGGCAAGACAGTGAAGGGTATGCTACTGGACACTACACAATTTGGGCATGATCACATGAGCTCCATACACAAGGAAGATACAACTAGAGCTTTGGAAGGAGAACTTTACACAACTGGATTCAATCTCGTATCCAGTTCTGAATAAGGAGTATGAACAAAATTTAAACATGCGAGGGATGATCACATGAGCTCCATACACAAGGAAGATACAACTTGAGCTTTGGAAGGAGAACTAATGGCTACACAACTGGATTCAATCTCGTATCCAGTTCTGAATAAGGAGTATGAACGAAATTCAAACATGCGAGGGATGATCACATGAGCTCTATACACAAGGAAGACACGACTAGAGATTTAGAAGGAGAACTAACGGCTACACAACTGGATTCAATCTCGTATCCAGTTCTGAATAAGGAGTTTGAATGAAATTCAAACATGCGATTCAATTGGGATTGAATCGCATGTTTGAATTTCATTCAAACTCCTTATTCAGAACTGGATACGATGGAATAGCATGGCTAGTTTATTTCCTTTTTAGATTACAATTTGTACTATCATTGTTGGGTACTACACTCAACTTTGATAATAAGAGCTTTGTGCTGTCAAAGTTTATTTATTTCATCTGTAAGACCTCCTGCCATTTTATTCTCTTTATTGTTAGATATATATAAAAACTATCCCTAGGCACCTTGCCTAGTGGATTTGCTAAAAAAAGAGCAGAAATTGGGGGTTTTGGGTAGAATTTTGTAAAAATTAAAATTTAGACCTCAAATTGAGGTCAGATTTCGAAACAAATCACATATCCGGGCTCGAGGGTGAATGTGTAATTGGGATTTGGTCTTAATTTTGGATTTCAACCACATGGCCCGAGTTGACTTTTTCAATTATGTTAAACATTCAACCTTATTCATTAGAGAGTAGTTTCTAAAGCTTGTTTTGACTTGTTCGAACAATATTTGACTAGATTCGATTGGTTTGGAGGTTTTTTCTAAAGGAAAAATCGTGTTGGATTATTGATTGTATTTCGGAAAGAGGTAAGCGTCTTGGTTAACCTTAATTTGAGGGAAATACGATAGAATCCAGTCTATTTGCTATGTGATCTATGTGTTCGGGGAGGCGTATATGGAAGGTGATGGGGTGTATGCGTTGGCCATGGGATAAGCATGCAAGTACAATTAGCCTTATTTCTGCCATGTTATTTATGTATTATATTTTCATGCTTTAGATAGATTGATTAATTCCTTAATTGCTCATATTCATGTGATTTTCTATGTTGAGATATTGAGATATTGGTGTTGTCATCATTGAGTTTTTGATTCGTTGTTTGTGCTATTTGTTGGAAGGTTCTATATGACAAATTATGTTCAAATACCATTGTTGATGTTGAATTTGCTTACCACCCTGCTTGGTATTGCGTTGTTATGATTGCTTGATGAGGAAGAATGAAATGCACGAAGGGTGTTGCCGTGCCTTATTTACATATTGATATTATTCCTTGAGTGACGTCATGATATGCACGAATGGTGTTCCGGTGCTTGTTTTTATATTATCATGTGAGGAAGAGAGTAAAAGCACGAAGGGTAATGCTGTGCAATTATCTTTATATTATAATGTGAGGATGAGAGTAAAAGTACGAAGGGTGATGCCGTTCAGTTTTGTCGATTTCATTGATCTTTACTTTAACATTTGAATGTGGACCTGGCTTTGTGGTTTCGTTGTTTTCTTTTAAAAGAGGCTTACTCAGTGATACTTTACTCTTCCGTTCACGCCTCTTTACTTGTGTACTTGTTATCCCTTTTACTTGTCTTTATCTTGCGATTGTTGCACCCAATTTTGCACAAGTTAAAACAATGTCCAACTTAAAGTACTCTACAAGGTTAATTGGAGTTTAGAGTCGTCACCTACTATTTAAGGAATACTAGGACACCTATACCACACTACATGATGTACACTAAATTATGGACTGCGAAACGAGTTGAGATTCTAGGTAAGGGTTAAAATTATATCG
Source organism: Nicotiana obtusifolia (assembly GCA_002018475.1). Lineage (NCBI taxonomy): Eukaryota > Viridiplantae > Streptophyta > Magnoliopsida > Solanales > Solanaceae > Nicotiana > Nicotiana obtusifolia. The sequence goes on along the minus strand of MCJB01033308.1, from coordinate 10,882 downwards.
AGGGAAAGGTGTTAAGCATCCCTCAAGATCCACAAAATATGATTCCGGTGGACTCGATCAAATAAAAGAGGGAAGGTTCAAAAGAATGATTAATTTTGATATATACAAAGAATAGTAAAAGTAGTTCAAATGAAGAGCGATTAAACATGAGTATCAAAATAATATATTATATAAAAGGGGTATGAAATAAGTATACAAAAATTATATCTGATGATTTGGTAGAAGATAAAGAAAATAGGTAGAAACAAGTAGAGTATTTGTAAATTAACTAAATAGATTATAATTAAAAAATGCACTTGAAAATTTTTGATTTATGTCCAAAGGTTAATTATTTTGAGTGAGAGGCTAAATGTAAAAGAAAAGAAAAGACTTACTTTAAAGTGATTGGCTAAGAGGGGGAAAGATTTATTTTTGAAATTTTTTATGTAATGAATAGGGTAAAAAAAGAGTTGGTTTAATATTTACAAGAAGATTATGAAAATAAATTAATTAAAAGACAATTAATTATGGCAAATGAATAATGAAATATGTTTATATTTATGTACATGTGTAGTAGAAGGTAAATAATAAAATGCATAAAAGAACTTTCATTTTTCTAAAATTGGTGCACAAAATGCGAAAAATACAATTTGATATTTTAAAAGAATAGATTCAGTAAGAAGGCAACAATATATGATTTGATTAAAGTACAAAATTAGTAAAAGATAATTAACAATCCAAGACAAGGTTAAAGTATGTACAAACACTATATCTTGCACTTTAATTTGATAAATGAAATAGTAAAGAATTTTGTTTAATATGAATGAACAAGTATAAGAAGTTTCTAAAGAACGGAAAATGTAAGATAACATGTAGTGATGAATGGAATATCTGCAAATTGACCAAACGAATATCAATTAGAGAATACACTTTAAAAGAATTTGATATATGTGTAAAGATTAACCATTTGAGTGAAAAGCTAATTGTAAAAAATAAAAAATTACTTTAAATGATTAGAAAAAGGTAGAAAAGAATAATCTTTGAACAACATTAATATACAACGAATAAGGTGAAAGAATGAATTTGATGAATAAAGAATGAATGTGGCATGAGAAAAATATGTCAACACGTTTATGACATAGAAAATCATCGTATCAATAAAAAGAAACACTTGTGCCGAAAATGAGTTATCATTTTAATGAATAACTAAAGGCCACTTTTAGAGTCTGTATACGGTCGAAATCGGGCTAGACTGTATACGGTCAAGATCGGGCTCGATTGTCGCACGACAGATCGGGCTCCGAACGCGAAGGGTTGAAGATCGACCCTGAGTTTCATCGAGGTAGAACACGGGTCAGAATGTCCGTCCTCGAAGAACACCGAGCCTGTTATTCATAACCGATACTGGCCCCGAACATGCTCGAGGGGAGAACACTGAGCCCGTTATTCGGAACCGATGCTGGCCCCGAACATGCTCGAGGGGGGACCCTCAAACTTAAATAACGAAAAGCCAGAATATCCGTAGTGGGACGAGCATCGTGGCGGGAATCTCGGCACAAGTCAATGGAACCGTTTAATTAGCAAATCAGGAGATTCTTTTACCTTATATAGAGTTGTACCTAAAGTAGGATTCCTCTACTATATAAAAGAGGGGTCTAATTATTTGTAAGGGGACTGGGAATCTCATCAAAAAATACAGCCATAGATTGGTCTCTTGAATCATTATCTCATTATCTTGTTCCAATTTCCATTATAATTGATCCCTGCCCAAGAAGAACAACCAACGTGGTCATCATTATTTAGCTTGGGTGGTTTGAATTCCTTCATTTATTACTTAATTTTAATTTCCATTTGATTATTCGTCATCTGTATCAAAGTAGATCACGTATCCTTAAGACCACATATAAATTCAATTGTTATCTGATTTTTAGGTAAATAGTTTGGCGCCCACCGTGGGGCCGAGGATAATAGTGGTTATTTGATACAAATCTCCATAACACACACTGCTTCAAATTTTCTCTTTGAAGTGTCTTTGGTTCCAGGCTATAATACAGAGATTTCATACTTTCAATCGGCACCATTTCATGTCGACTTCGAATCCGGTCACCAAGGTGAAATAATAACGTAGTGCCCGGTAACGAGATTCCAATCGCTGATCAGATTGACGCTAATTCGCATGTGGTTGTCAATACGAACCTGCCTACCGACCTCGGAAATAGCATTAATAAAGAAGTTCGATCGGCAACTCGAAACACCCAAAATATTGAAGACGACGGGATCAGCCTACGAGTGATCTTCGAAATGTTGCAGGCTCAATAGGCGGCGATTGCTCAGTTACAAAACCAAAGACGTGAACCGAACAAGAATAAGCCTGACCCATCCCGGGAAATTGGCCGTAGGGACAAATCGATCGTAGAAAGGTCGAATGAACATGAATCGGGGACTAACCCCGAGATTATAGAGAAGCTCGATGAGCTGACAAAACGGTTAGAATCAGGGGAGAAAAAGATCTAGGCCAACAACAAAAAGGTGGAAACCTACAGTTCCAGGGTAGACAAATCCCAGGAGCACCTCCGGTATTGGAGGGCCTGGATTCCAGGAAGTTCGTGCAAAGACCTTTCCCACCAAGCGCGGCTCCGAAGCCGATACCCAAGAAATTTTGTATGCCCAAAATACCTAAGTATAACGGAACGACAGATCCAAACGAACATGTAACCTTATATACATGTGCTATCAAAGGGAACGATTGGAGGACGATGAGATCGAGTCTGTGCTATTAAAAAAATTTGGGGAGACCCTGTCAAACCTTGTAATTCTATTGACTCATTTTCTATGCTTGCAGATTCTTTTGTAAAGGCGCACGCAGGTGCCATCAAGGTCGAGACAAAAAAATCGGACCTTTTCGAAGTCAAACAAAAGGATAACGAGATGCTCAGAGAGTTCGTGTCTTCAAAAGGAACGGATGGATCTGCCGCCGGTCGCCGATGATTGGGCTGTTCAAGCCTTCACTCAGGGACTTAATATTCGGAGCTCGGCGGATTCACAGCAACTAAAGTAGAACTTAATGGAATTCCTGGCCATTACATGGGCTGACATACATAACCGGTATCAATTGAAAATCAGAGTCGAAGATGATCAGCTCGGGGCCCCTTTGGGGTCTATCTATCCCAAAAGGACCCTCGATAGAGCCAAAAGAGGTATCGATCACGAACCAAGACCAGACAGGGATCAGTATCGGCCATATAATGGTGATAGAAGGAGTAGTAGGTCCGAGCGGAACTCAATAAGAAATGAAAGGAGGGAGGACCGAGGCTAGAGCAACCGGGGACTCCTGACCAAAAACAACTTTGATAGGTCCATCGGGCCTTAAAAAGCACCAAGTCCATGAATACAAACCTGGAGCTGTTAGATGAAAGGCGTGAAGCCTCCCTTGTTCGGTTGGCTGCCCAAAAGCAATGAATCAAGAGGTATTACAACAGAAGGACCAACCTTCGATGTTTCAACGTCGGGGACATGGTACTAAGAAAGGTCACACCGAACACATGGAATTCGAACTAGGGAAAGCTGGGATCGAACTGGGAAGGACCTTATCATCAAAATCACCAGAGAGGGATCTTACAAGCTCGGGACAATGAACGGTGAATGACTAGAAAATAACTCACCTAAAGAGATATTACTGCCAAGGTACGACCCTTTTATTTATTTTATTTACATTTTAAACTAACGCTTGCAGGTAGCAAACAAGGGACAATACGAAATGTTGGGTCTAAAAGCATGTGTTGTACTCTTTTTCCCTTGGACCGATTTTTTCCTAAATGGGTTTTACGGCAAGGTTTTTAACGAGGCAACAAGTAAATCGTTCTAACATGGAATTGAAGGCCAGTAACGAACTGGTGGTGATGATCATGACAACAGCCCGAAGCTTATGTTCTTTCCCTCTGATATCGATTTGAGTATGGAAAGAGACTTCAGGATTTAAGGGTCTCGATCAATAGGATTCAATGAAAGGGCCAAACGGTCAAATGACACGTGCTCACATATACTGATCGAACCCTGACACAAAACTTGTATATATACATGGCAGAATAAAGTGAAATCTCTTCTTTGCAAACGACTTGTCTTTTAAAGCTTCTCCTTTACATTTCTCAAGGAACTTCCTGCTTCCTATCCCCTAAAGGAAACGAGCCCAAGGGCCGCCTTAACCTGAGTTCGAATAATCACTCTCCCACTCGGGGACTGCAGTCCGAAAAACGAGCCCAAGGGATGCCTTAACCTGAGTTCGAATATTCACTTTCTCACTCAGGGACTACTGTCCGAAAAACAAACTCAGAGTGTCCAAGTTATTAGCACTCGAGGGGGCGTAAGACCTATTAGGCAACCCCCAAACTTTAAAGGCTAAGGTCGTTCCGAGTTAACAGTACTCGAGGGCACAAAGCTTATTTGGCAACACCCGAATTAAAAGGCCAAGGATGTTTCGAGTTAACAGCACTCGAGGAGACGTAATACCTATTAGGCAACCCCCGAACTTTAAACGCTAAGGCCGTTCCGAGCTAACAGTACTCAAGGGCACAAAGCTTAATTGGCAACGCCCGAATTAAAAGGCCAAGGCCGTTTCGAGTTAACAGCACTTGAGGGGACGTAAGACCTATTAGAAAACCCCCGAACTTTAAAGGCTAAGGCCATTTCGAGTTAACAGTACTCGAGGGCACAAAGATTATTTGGAAATGCCCGAATTAAAAGGCAAAGGCCGTTTCAAGTTAACAGCACTCGAGGGGACGTAAGACCTATTAGGCAAACCCGAACTTTAAAGGCTAAAGCCGTTCCGAGTTAACAGTACTCGAGGGCACAAAGCTTATTTGGCAATGCCCGGATTAAAAGGCCAAGGCCATTTCGAGTTAACGTCACTCGGGGGGACGTAAGACCTATTAGGCGACCCCCGAACTTTAAAGGCTAAAGCCGTTCCGAGTTAACAGTACTCGAGGGTGCAAAGCTTATTTGGCAACGCCCGAATAAAAAGGCCAATGCTGTTTCGAGTAAACAACATTCAAGGGGACATAAGACTTATTAGGCAACCCCCAAACTTTAAAGGCTAAGGCCATTCCAAGTTAGCAACATTCGAGGACACATAACTTATTTGATAACGCCCGAATTAAAAGGCTAAGGCTATTCCGGGTTAAGGAAACACAAGGGCACAAAGCTTTTTTGGCATTCCTTGAACTATAGAGGTTATGGCCACATAAACACGGCTCGGAGACGTCTGAAGAACAACAAGGCATTGAAATTTTTTTGATCGATCCGATCGAGTTGTGGCTGCACCTGCGGATTTTGACCATCAGTCACTAAATCAAATTCGTACCACTTACGTCATGAGTCTTCGTCACTTATCAGAGTAAGAATCGGGAGCTCGTATGGTGAATATATGAGGCTCATATCGTTTCTCGTCATTACTCTTTAAAAAATGAGGGGACTATTTGTATATGGTCAAAATCGGGCTCGACTGTATACGGTCAAGATCGGGCTCGACTGTTGCACGACAGTTCGGGCTCCAATTAAATAGATATAATTTACAATTATATCTATCCAAAATGTATCAATTAAAGAATAATTTATATATAAAGTGGTTCGAAAAGATGCCCATACAATTTTGAGACAAGACAAAATAATTTATTTATTTTTTGAAAGATGACATGTTTTAATTTTTATGTATGTTTAATTTGACTAGTTAGATGTATATCAATCACCAATCACATTATAAATGTATTCAACAAATTAACATACATGCATAAATTTTATGAACCCGCATAACATACAATATTACGGATACGCTTAAATTACACCTTAATAAATAGTGTAAGCGGTCGACGTCAAATATAATAACCCAACAAGATTGGGGTCGAATCCCATAGGGAATAGGTGTGAAAAGTTTACTTGATTAGTGTATTACTCAACTACAGTCGTAATTCTATCCAGGTAATCGTAACAAAGTATGAATTGAACTTAGTTTTAAATAAAGTCTAATTGCAATATTGAGAATATGAATAATATGATTAAAGAAACCAAGGTTGTGTCCCCATTATTGAAATGTAATGCTATTGATGTCAATATGATATATTTCTAACAGATGATTCTTTTGATATGCAATTGATGTCTAAGTGATTACCCAATATTTTCCAATAGTTAGGTAGTATTTTCTCTTTATGATTTTTCCAAATATAAAAGAGTTGAGATTAAGAACAATCAATTTATGCCAAATAAAAACCCACTTATTCCTAAGCGATTTTATTAAACAAGGTTTAAAGCCTTGAGTCTTTGATATTTACTTCTACCAAATTCTACCCCGCTTTCCCAAGCAAAGATGGAATTTAATGGCGTTTGTTAATGTTTGCAACCACCAACAATTATTAATGAATGAGAAGTAAATAAATATCAATCAACCGTTAAATATATATTCAATATCAAACACCCAATAACATCACACCCATTTAGGGTTCTGTATTGAGTCGGATACATTTATATGAAATCGGGTCAGACACAACCTAAGGAAGTCGGAACGGAGACAGTATGAGGCCGAACTTTTCCGGCCCGGGATCGAGGAGTCGGGTACGACAGTCGGAGCAGCCGGGACAAGACGATCGATATAACTGATCGAGGAATACTAAGAGATTAAGGACCGGCCTCGAACCGCAAATCTCGCCACTCACCGGATATTTCTCCAACAGTTAATTATCTCAACCGTCATCGCCGTTATGCCATGATTTGAGGGGATTCTATCCCGAATTTTAGGGGATTTATCTTGTAATTAGTTATTTACCTTACTTAGAACTGTTGTTTGGGCCTATAAGAGGCATATTTGGTCCACCATTGTAAGGCATCAGATTCTCTCAACTTAACCATTATTTTTCTGGCTGTTTGATACCATTTTCACTGTTCACACGAGGATTCTATCATTTCCTTATTGTCCATCTCAGTACACGGTTTTGTTATCTTTCTTCTTATATTTCAATTGTTTTTACCATATTGTTATTGAGTATCAAATTAGTTTACGGATCCTTAGCACTACGAACAAATTCAATTGTTATCCGGTTTTAAGAGTAAACAGTTTGGCGCCTACTGTGGGGCCAAGGATATTAGTGAACTTTTGATACATTCCTTTCCAAACACAACTTTACACTTGCTCTTTGCAGAAATTTCTATCTTTCAGGTCATAGATTAAGCATGGCACATTCACTTCCAACCAACAACGAAATCAACAACCAAGTTGAAAACAATGCTATACCCGAGCATGAAGCTCCAGTTGATGTCAATTCCCAAATGGCATTTGACGCCGATGAGACACCGGGTGAAAACCGTTCGTCACACAGTGTCCAAGGTGAAAACCGTTCGGGAATTCAGCAGAGCGGGGAAGACGCGATCAGCCTCAAGATGATAGTCGACATGCTGCAAGCCCAGCAAGCAGCAATAGCACAACTGCAAAGCCGCGCTCAGGACCCG
>MCJB01033297.1:29268-73972 GCA_002018475.1 Nicotiana obtusifolia | reverse complement strand
AATTGCTAACGAGGACCACATCTGCCCGCTAATGAACCACCTGCATCCATTGAAAATGCAGCGCCCCCGGTAAAAGGGACGTTAGTACATATGGAATAGTACTAGTATGTAAAGCTAAATGTCCTCTTTCAAAATAGAAAGACAATATAACAAAGGGGAAAAACCATGAAACCAGCAAGCAACAATCAATGATATCCAAATGCCATCTTTAAAACATAGCTATTTTTAAAATACAGATATTAATATATATTTTTGGTTGGGAGAACATTAGAATCGATATAGATATATCACCCTGTATTTAGCAAGGAGTCTGATCACGACCCGATCAGCTAGGCCGTCTTATCCGAAGACATCAATCACAATTACAATCACAATCACAATTTCAATTTCAATTTCCAGCACTATCACCACCATGTGTGCGGCATGGCGTCCGATCACGACCCGACATGCTAAGCCATCTCAGAACAGTGCCGCGTGGATCGACATCACCCTTTTCTAGCAATCAACTAATCCCAATGAAGGGGAATATTCTCATTACATAAATCTCATCCCAAATAAGGGGAATAATCACAATGCACACCTACACCGGCACGTGTAGTTTCGGGGTTAGGTTATTTCAACCTAATAACAAGTCTACTAAAATATAATATCTGGCACAATTGTTTGAAGAGCATGACAACAATAAGATAAGAGAGATACGGGGCTGCGGACGTCAACAGCTACCTCTTAGTCTCTGAATCATCGCCTGGACGGGAGTAATCAGCACCTTGGAGCGGAACCAACAACGCCTGAATCTGCACACATGGTGCAGGGAGTAATGTGAGTACTCCGACTCAGTGAGTAATAAATATAAATAACGACTGAAAGTAAGAAAACACATAAAGCACAAGGCATTCTATAATGAAGCATTAAAACATCATTCAAAAACAGTAAATCAGTGAGAAATCAAGTAAAATCTCCTTTCAACAGGTAAAAACATGAAATTTTTCAGGTAAATAATGTGAAGTAAAACATCGCCCGGGCTATATATCAACAAATCCGCCCCTCGGGCAATATCATAAAACAGTACCAGCCCCCTCGGGCTCAAATCTCAGAACAATATCAGCCCCTCGGGCTATCACATGGAATAGTATCAGCCCCTCGGGCTATCACATAGTGCAACATCAGCCTCTCGGGCTATCACATGGAATAGTATCAGCCCCTCGGGCTATCCCATAGTACTATATCAGCCCCTCGGGCTATATTTCACATCACAATGGGTACCCGCGCTCACTGGGGGTGTACAGACCCCGGGAGGGGTCCCTTACGGCCCAACCGCAATATCAATCCACCTCGTGGCATATATCTAGGCCCTCGGCCTCATATCAATCAAGCCACCTCGTGGCGTATATATCGTATCTCAGGCCCTCGGCCTCATATCAGTCACAAGCCACCTCGTGGCACATAAAGTATCTCAGGCCCTCGGCCTCATATCACTCAGTAAAACCTCACATCTGGCCCTCGGCCGCACTCATTCAGAAAATCATCACAAGCCCCTCGGGCATAGTAAAACAGTAGTTCTCATCCCAAAAACATCATTAAAATATTATTTAAGTCTCAAAACTGAGTAAAAATGGCTAAGTTGTAAAACAGTGAAAACAGCATGACTGAGTTCAAGTAATAAGTCAAAATAGTAAGGAAACAGTGAATAAAAATCCCCGAAGGGTTCAAATAATTGGCACGAAGCCCAAATATGGCAATTAGCCCAAATCATAATGATAGCAAATAAGTTTCAGTCAAATACACGGTAAAATCATTAATCGGGACGGACCAAGTCACAACCCCCAGAAGTAAACGACCCCACACTCATCATCGAGCGTGTGCCTCACCTCAATATAGCACTACGATGTACAATCCGGGGTTTTGAACCCTCAGAACATCGTTTACAATCACTACTCACCTCGAACCGGCTAAATCCCTAGCCCGCGACGCCTTTGCCCCTCGAATTGGCCTCCACACGCGTCGAATCTACCTAAAATGAGAACTAATACGTCACAATACGCTGGGGGGACAAAGCCCAAGCGAGACAATCGAAAATACCAAGAAATTACGAAATTAGCAAAACCCGAGCCTCGGGCCCACTTCTCGAAGCTAAAAAATTTTCACATCAACGGGTTCCTTATCTCCAAACGAGTTCGACCATACAAAATTTATCGAATTACGATATCTGATCGACCTCCAAATCTTTAAATCTAAACTTAAGGATTTTTCACAAATTTCTAACTTAAATCATCAATTAAATACTAAAAATAGCGATATACTGGGGTAATTTGACCAAAGTTGAGTTAAGAACACTTACCCCGATGTTTCCCTTGAAAATCTCCCAAAAATCGCCTCAAAATTCACTTCAATCCGAGCTCTATAGCTTCAATTATGTTTAAGATGGCTGAAATTTTAAGAATCTGTCCAAGCAAGTCTCCTTTGGATATATTTTCGAGGCTGATTTTGCTGTGATTTAGGGCGTTTTAGAGATGTTTCTTAGATGGTAAAGACAGTGGATTTTACATAGCCAATGGTTACTGGTTTCTATTTATAAAGGGTCAAAAATCGGGACAAAAACACCCTTTTCAGGATTAAAATGCGACCGCATTTCCATCGCATATCAAACGTGCGGTTCGCATCTTTGCTATGGCCATCGCAGATTGTAACCCTAGCCTTCACCGCATTCAGTATGAGGTACGATTTGCGGTCCGCATTCTAGAAATGCGACCGCATTTAAGACCGCATTTTTAACGTTGATTTTTGCCCAGAAATCTGTCTCGATGTACGACCTCAGTTTGTGCGATATGCGGTCCGCATTGTAGAAATGCGATTGCATATCAGACCGCATTTTTTACGTCGATCTTTTCTTAGAAATCTATCTTGGTCTGCGATCTCAGTGTGAGATATGCGGTCCGCATTGCAGAAATGCGATCGCATTTAAGACCGCATTTTAGACATTGATCTTTGCCCAGAAATCTGTTTTGGTCTGCGGTTCTCAGTATGAGATATGCGGTCCACATTATAGAAATGCGATCACATTTTGGACATTGATCTTTGCGCAGAAATCTGTTTTGGTCGGCGGTTCTCAGTGTGAGATATGCCGTCCGCATTGTAGAAATGCGACCGCATTTCTGACATCGATCTTTCAATTTGATCCCGAATCGTCCGAAATCCAAACTCAACCACACAAACAAGTTATAATACGCATTACAACGCTGCTCGAGATCTTAAGTCACTGAACGAGGCATAAATTCTTAAAACGGCAGGCCGGGTCATTACATTCTCCCCCTCTTAAACATACGTTCGTCCTCGAACGTGCCAAGAATTATTCCGAGGACATTAAATTTCTAAGTGTATTATTACACGCACTCCTGGGTGATTCTACGTCGCCTTAAATTTAACATGGATCCGACAACACCGTCTCAATTGAAGATTATTTATTTTATCCACATTTATAAACTTCAAAGCCAAATTTCTCACAGCCCAATTAATTCAACACAGCATGTTAGTCTTAACCGGCGGTAGCAACTCGTGCTTGTGCACCCATCATATGTATGCCCATAACCACGTCTCTGGTCCTAATAGCTGTTCATAATTAATTCCAGCATCGTCAATTAACCTCATTTTAACCAAAACCTCGTTTCAAATTTTCACAACTCTGACAGCAATTCACGAGGCATGAAGACCTCATAATTATTTACTCGAATTAACGAGTCACATTTAACGCCACCTGGACACTCTCCTTGTAGGCTAAAACTCAATAATTACAGCACGAATATGGAAAAATATGCACGAAAACACATAGAAGAATTATCAAATAAGCCTAATAGGCATGGCTCCCTATCAGTACTGTAGTACAAATTTAATTTAACATAGGGAGAATTTAAAACACATAAATTTTTATCACAAGGATCTCGTCCTTAAATAACTTCTACCGCGGCTCATAGCCCAGTTTAAGCTTTTCACATCATATTAAAAATGCGAGGATCTCGTCCTCAACTCTGAATCACAAGTAACATGCACTCGTGCCAACCGAAATCTATCCATTTCTCCTTTAAAAATAATTTCCTTTACTCGAAATCACGGCACATAATGAACTCCCATACCAGTAGGGAGTATACTTCATAAAGCTTTAATCAATTATCCCGAAATTACATCAGAACCCACTGTAGTTAGTAACAGAAAGTCGCTTTTCGACTCATAGACCTCAATACTGTATTAAACAAAAATGATAGACACGGCTAAGACCATCAAAATCTCCCAACAGGGATAAACACAGTAGTAGAGTGCAAATTCACAAACGTCACCATATAAGTCGATTGCCCATAATAACATCCTCCGACCACAATAGCTGAAATTTCAGGAATCTGGTGCCCGCAACACATCTCATGACGCACATAAATCCTTTTCTAGATCTCGCAATACTGCCACGACGAAAGAGACGCGTAGAAACTCGTAGCCACCTACCGAACCAACAATTCATGGAGTCTCTCATCCTGTCAAGAACCATTACCTCATTCTAAACTGAATAATTATATTCCCTTTTTAATGTGCCTTATATAAATCTGATTGCACAGATTCCAGCTCCAATAATCTCGTCTCACCTGGTGCAAGCTACTCATGCAATAATCCACCTCCAACACCGACTCAGCTCTCATATGGCGCCATCAACGCGCCGACAAGCTACAATTTGAACATGACACATAAGGAGGAACGAACTCTGGAAAAGAATTATCCAGCCCGCGTAACGAATAAAATGGTCGAACAGATGTTACGAACCCATCTCAGAGGATGAGAAAAAAAATATACAGGAATAGATATAGGGACCGTACTCAGCATAACACTATTGCGACATGTAACCCGATCCACACATGATACCGTTGCGCCGTGCAACCCGATCCAAACATGATACCATTGGACCATGCAACCCGATCCAAACATGATACCGTTGGACGTGCCACCCGATATGCACATAACCATAAGTCAGGAAATACCCGGCAAGCCATACTGCTTATACCTACGAAATACTGAATATCAACCGCAAGCACGCCAAGTGCGAAAATACCACCCTAGGGAGACGGATAGCGCCATACGCTAAGAAACTCAAGCACGGCTAAGGCGCAATAAATGACCTGCATCTGAGAGTCATCCTACTCATATAATATCACAAGCTACACGGGACCACAACATATGTGTGAATAATCAAGTCGTCTCAATTCGAAACAAACTCCCATGTTTCACAACCAATGGACTAGAGCGCCTTCGAAGCATAAACTCTCACATTACTGTCAGTACCAAAGTCTCCATACTTGGTTTCAACCTCTGACAATCAAGTGACTAATAGGTCACACTTATACAATTTTCCCGTGGGATACGCCCCCCACGACCTTCCGCACCACGTAGCAAGGTCTGCACCTCCATACCACCAACAATACTAATTCTGTAAAGCCGACCAAGAGTCCGCAAATCAATACACAAAGCCTCTTACACAGGACACCGTTCCCAGGTGACACTAAAGAAAATGCCAGCTTACTCTGAACACCTGAATTCTTCCCTACTTATCCGCGCTCATGACATTCTTGTCAACACTGAACCGTCATTGATCCTCATCTTCCAATACCCCTGCTGCTCACTGCACCTATCGTGCTGCTACGCGAGAGTAAAAGAATTTCTCATAACCCCTGAACTACTAGTAGAATGGACACTTCATTGGCTAGAACCCCTTTAACTCAACTCATTTCAGAATAACCATGGCAACACGCACTGAATTCCCATAACCACAAAAAAAAAAAAAAAAACAACCTTAAGTTGTGGTCTAAACCATCATGACTCTTTCGGAGTCCATTCACACAACAAGGCCATTCAAATCAAATATCTCCCCAAATCAATCAAGTCATGGTGGCTATCAGACCTGCACGTACAACTACATACCGCATGTAAAACTTCACACGCCGAAGGAACTGATCATTGCCACCATCACACCGTTTCTACCATTACTAACCGAGCCAACTTCTTTCAATTTACTCTTGACCTGACTTAGAAATATAATGGCTCCATTCACAACATAACGAACTCAATTCGAACTCACCTCGAGTGACCTGAGTCGCGAGACCACATCGTCTCAATACTCATGAACCATCTCATACCCTCCTTATGTGCTCAATATTATCTCAGACTGGTACACCCATTTTGCAAGACCTTCTGCGAATCCGAAGCTATTTCTTCCTTTCCTCCAATACTGCACCGTATACCCAATGGTAACATAGAATATTCCAAGTTTCATTCGCAACCCACTGTGAAGACTCGATCCTTAACCACACATCGGACCCGAAATCTTTAGGCACTGCACTTTAATTCTTGAATCCACTAGGACCGTTATCGAGAGTCAATCACTTTGACCTAGTCCCGAAGATAACCAACTCCAACGCTCTACTAGCACATGACAACCTCTCGAAGAAGCAACCGACTGCGCCCTTTTTCCATGTACATCACGTCCACAAAATATAAGCTCTGAGTCTTCCCAAAAACCTGAACATGCATCGATAACACCGAATATAGCACACGCCCATCTAGTTCTTTGCTGAATTACCCCTAATACTTCCTTTTTCTTAGTCATAAGTAATCCGCCAACGTACCGATAACCAGAAACCGCATAGGCAGACAACCACGCGATCCAATTGTAAACGGTGGGGCTCTCCCCACTTAGCTCTAAGCCACCGTCACATAATGTAGAGCCCACGACGATTCCTCCATTATCAATTACCATGATCTCGCACCATTAACCCGACAGACTTCTCGAAGTCTTTGTTAAGCTTTTCATGAACATCCTGGATCACAAGCCATAGTCACACACTCGACCTCTTATTGGGTAGCAAGTAATATACCTCGCAGAAGCTTCATCAACATCACGCCACCGCTAACCTGTTCACGGAGATAACCCACCTGTGGAATTCCTCCCCGACATCTTCTAACGACGCTGCACTGGGTACAACTACCCCGTAATCAGCAAATCCTCCTAAGCTCATGCTCGCCCACCAGCTGTATAAGTCTGCTCTTTCCCTATTGACATCAACTAAAAGTTCAACAATACTTTACGAACTCAAGTCATATTGTACCTGAAATGATAATCAGATCTTCACACCCCTATTCATTTCAGACAAACTCCTTTCTGCCATATTTGATCTTTCTTCGTACGACAACCATCACTCCAAATAAAATACATAGGCCAAATCACCTTCCATCATGATTCCCAAACCGTTCTAAACTTTCTCAAGGCACGCGGCTATCCTACCACAGAATCCATATGCTAATCTGTCACTCTTATTTCGGTTAAACCATCTCCTTTAAGCAACTTTTCAACCTCTGCTTCTCATACTTGGCCTGCTAGTACTTCAACCAACGCAAAACACTTCCTGCCATGTCGTTCTTCATACTTCGCTGCTCACGAGTTGCATCAAATCGAAATCCATCTCTATAGCACCCGAACCAATAAAATGTTACCGACTCTAAGCCTCTTCGAAGATCATCTTTCTCGAGCCATCCACATTAGAAATACTAATTCAATTTTGAACCGCTGCACACAGCTATCCCTGGCAACCACCCCTCAGGCACCATTTCATAGCACCATGCCCCGAAGGCAAAAATCTAAGAAGGCTGTAACACCGACGAACCATAATGCGTTCAAACAAGAACGACGATACCACATCACATTGAAAATTCTATCATGCTTGAAAATATCCAGTCTTGTTACTTCATCAACCAAACATGGGAATCTATAGTCTGACTGCCTTTCCTTCGCTGGAATTAAATGCTGAACCTCTAAATCATACACTGAGAAATCCTCCTTTCGAGTCATTCACTGCCGCGTTCCATATATAAGCACGCTACCATTTTACCAACATTGTATGACAACAACGCGTAGACATCGTAGCAATCCTTGCACGGTCTCAAACCATGGAAGATACAGATATTAAGCTGGAAAATAAGAACATCCTTCCACAAGACAATGATAATAGCCTGCACGAACACGCATCTGGCACCACGTCTGTAGTACCACTACAACTCTTCGACGCCCAATTGATAACAAGCGCTTCGTGCCGCATAAGATTGAGTAGGAAGGAAATAAAGACATAGGCCTCAATAGAATCAAACCGCACGATAAGGATATCAATAATATGAAGTCTTTCCTAAAAGGTTCTGCAGCCTCTCGAAGATAAATACAGACGTCTTCGTACCGATCCGCGAGACTCTACTAAACTCGCTCATGACTCGTGAGACCTATGTAACCTAGGCTCTGATACTAATCTGTCACTACCCTAACCCCGAACCTGGTCTTGATGGCGCCTCTCGTGAAGACAAGGCCAGCCAATTCAAACAAAATCTCATTTTAAGTAGTTAATTAACAAGAAAACAATGTAAGCATAGTTTAATAGCAATAATTCACGGAAAATATAGCTAACCATCCCGACTACAGCCCAAACCGGGGTGTCACAAATCACGAGCATGACAACTACAAGATAACTATGGATCCTAATAACAAGTCTACTAAAATATAATATCTGGCACAATTGTTTGAAGAGCATGACAACTACAAGATAAGAGAGATACGGGGCTTCGGACGCTAACAGCTACCTCGTAGTCTCTGAATCACCGCCTGGATGGGAGTAATCAGCACTCCGGACCGCAACCAATAACACCTGAATCTGCACACATAGTGTAGGGAGCAATGTGAGTACTCCGACTCAGTGAGTAATAAATATAAATAACGACTGAAAGTAAGAAAACACATAAAGCACAAGGCATTCTATAATGAAGCATTAAAACATCATTCAAAAACAGTAAATCAGTGAGAAATCAAGTAAAATCTCCTTTCAACAGGTAAAAACATGAAATTTTTCAGGTAAATAATGTGAAGTAAAACATCGCCCCTCGGGCTATATATCAACAAATCCGCCCCTCGGGCAATATCATAAAACAGTACCAGACCCTTGGGCTCAAATCTCAGAACAATATCAGCCCCTCGGGCTATCACATAGTGCAACATCAGCCTCTCGGGCTATCACATGGAATAGTATCAGCCCCTCGGGCTATCCCATAGTACTATATCAGCCCCTCGGGCTATATTTCACATCACAATGGGTACCCGCGCTCACTGGGGTTGTACAGACTCCGGGAGGGGTCCCTTACGGCCCAACCGCAATATCAAGCCACCTCGTGGCATTTATCTAGGCCCTCGGCCTCATATCAATCAAGCCACCTCGTGGCGTATATATCGTATCTCAGGCCCTCGGCCTCATATCAGTCACAAGCCACCTCGTGGCACATAAAGTATCTCAGGCCCTCGGCCTCATATCACTCAGTAAAACCTCACATCTGGCCCTCGGCCGCACACATTCAGAAAATCATCACAAGCCCCTCGGGCATAGTAAAACAGTAGTTCTCATCCTAAAAACATCATTAAAATATTATTAAGTCTCAAAACTGAGTAAAAATGGCTATGTTGTAAAACAGTGAAAACAGCATGACTGAGTTCAAGTAATAAGTCAAATAGTGAGGAAACAGTGAATAAAAATCCCCGAAGGGTTCAAATAATTGGCACGAAGCCCAAATATGGCAATTAGCCCAAATCATAATGATAGCAAATAAGTTTCAGTCAAATACGTGGTAAAATCATTAATCGGGACGGACCAAGTCACAATCCCCAGATGTAAACGACCCCACACTCATCATCGAGCGTGTGCCTCACCTCAATATAGCACTACGATGTATAATCCGGGGTTTTGAACCCTCAGAACTTCATTTACAATCACTACTCACCTCGAACCGGCTAAATCCCTAGCCCGCGACGCCTTTGCCCCTCGAATTGGCCTCCACGCGCGTCGAATCTACCTAAAATGAGAATTAATACGTCACAATATGCTGGGGGGACAAAGCCCAAGCGAGACAATCGAAAAATACCAAGAAATTACGAAATTAGCAAAACCCGAGCCCCGGGCCCACTTCTCGAAGCTCAAAAATTTTCACATCAACGGTTCCTTATCTCCAAACGAGTTCAACCATACAAAATTTATCGAATTACGATATCGGATCGACCTCCAAATCTTTAAATCTAAACTTAAGGATTTTTCACAAATTTCTAACTTAAATCACCAATTAAATACTAAAAATAGCGATATACTGGGGTAATTTGACCAAAGTTGAGTTAAGAACACTTACGCCGATGTTTCCCTTGAAAATCTCCCAAAAATTGCCTCAAAATTCAGTTCAATCCGAGCTCTATAGCTCTAATTATGTTTAAGATGGCTGAAATTTTAAGAATCTGTCCAAGTAAGTCTCCTTTGGATATATTTTTGAGGCTGATTTTGCTGTGATTTAGGGCGTTTTGGAGATGTTTCTTAGATGGTAACGACAGTGGGTTTTACATAGCCAATGGTTACTGGTTTCTATTTATAAAGGGTCAAAAATCGGGACAAAAACACCCTTTTTAGGATTAAAATGCGACGGCATTTCCGTCGCATATCAAACATGCGGTTCGCATCTTTGCTATGGCCATCGCAGATTGTAACCCTAGCCTTCACCGCATTCAGTATGAGGTACGGTTTGCGGTCCGCATTTAAGACCGCATTTTTAACGTTGATTTTTGCCCAGAAATCTGTCTCGATGTACGACCTCAGTGTGTGCGATATGTGGTCCGCATTGTAGAAATGCGACTGCATATCAGACCGCATTTCTGACGTCGATTTGCTCAGAAATCTGTCTTGGTCTTCGATCTCAGTGTGAGATATGCGGTCCGCATTGTAGAAATGCGACCGTATTTCTAACATCGATCTTTCAATTTGATCCCGAATCGTCCGAAAGCCAAACTCAACCACACAACCAAGTTATAATACGCATTACAAAGCTGCTCGAGATCTTAAGTCACTGAACGAGGCATAAATTCTTAAAACGGCAGGTCGGGTCGTTACACCATCCCACCATATAATCAGAGTCAATATCATAATTCTCCCTTATTTCACCATATCAATCCACCCTTATTTCAAATGTTACGGCGTGCAACCCGATCCCACCGTATCAATATAAATCCTCCCTTATTCCTCCTTCTGCGGCATGCAACCCGATCAATAAATAAATCAATAACATCAACAATCCAATAATCAATTTACAAGAATTTCTACGATCGTAGGGTATGAGTACACAGTAATGAAGGAATCACGTAAAAATCAAGGAACGCAACAAATATTACAAAAGCAACAGGGCAAATGAAGCACGAGACAACTAAGGCGTGCAATTACAATAATTAAAACAAGTAGCAGATAAGCACGAAATCATGGAAGGAAGTAATAATTAAGTGGTCACAAGACAATAAGGAAGGCAACAACTTCAACTAAAGCATATAAGTGCAAAATATAGAGTAAGAAGCACAATGAGTGCTAACAACGTCAAATAAAGGATATAAGTGTAGATTAACGATGAGAGACATAACACGTCATGAATAATCACTTAAAGGCATGGAAAGAATCCAGATAACCTAAACCGGTCAAATACCACATATAGCCCTTGTACCTACTCGTCACCTTATGTACACGACTTACACATAACACAATTAGCACAATCAACTCGAATCCTAAGGGGTGGTTTCCCCAACACAAAATTAGGCAAGACACTTACCTCAATTCGGCCAAATCAATACTCAAATTAGATTTTTCCTTTACAAATTCACCTCCGCTCGGCTCAATCAAGCCAAAGAGACTTAAATACATCAAACAACGTAAGAGAAAATAGTTTCAATTAACTAAATTGTGATCTTTATACAATTTCTAAAAAGTGAACAAAAAGTCAACCCTAGGCCCACCTAGTCAAAACCCGGGTCCAAGGGTAGGTCTTGACTACCCATAGCCCCATGAGTCTATGTACGTGTTTTGTTTCCAAATCCGAGTCCAATTCGACTTTCAATTCCCAAAATTTTGTTTTTCAAAAGATTGACAAAATTCCTAAATTTTTTCCCTTTGATTCTCATGAATTTGATGTTAAATTATATATAATCATAAAATATAATTAAAAATTTATTAGAGGCACTTACTTGTCACGCCCCGACTTTCGGGAGCGCTACTAACGCTCAACCGAGATACTCCGATCAAGAAAGTCTGTACAATACCTTCTACCCAAGAGTAATATGAGAGTTGGGTAGAAGGTACAACCAAAGAGTAATATGAAAGTGCCGGCGACAAGGCCCTGGCTATGCCTCAAAACACAAGGTAAAATATCAAGTGACATCAGACCCGGAACAAAGTAAGGCTCACCAAGACCTGTTGAATAGAGAGTAATTGCTAACGAGGACCACATCTGCCCGCTAATGAACCACCTGCATCCATTGAAAATGCAGCGCCCCCAGTAAAAGGGACGTTAGTACATATGGAATAGTACTAGTATGTAAAGCTAAATGTCCTCTTTCGAAATAGAAAGACAATATAACAAAGGGGAAAAACCATGAAACCAGCAAGCAACAATCAATGATATCCAAATGCCATCTTTAAAACATAACTATTTTTAAAATACAGATATTAATATATATTTTTGGTTGGGAGAACATTAGAATCGATATAGATATATCACCCTGTATTTAGCAAGGAGTCTGATCACGGCCCGATCAGCTAGGCCGTCTTATCCGAAGACATCAATCACAATTACAATCACAATCACAATTTCAATTTCAATTTCCAGCACTATCACCACCATGTGTGCGGCATGGCGTCCGATCACGACCCGACATGCTAAGCCATCTCAGAACAGTGCCGCGTGGATCGACATCACCCTTTTCTAGCAATCAACTCATCCCAATGAAGGGGAATATTCTCATTACATAAATCTCATCCCAAATAAGGGGAATAATCACAATGCACACCTACACCGGTACGTGTAGTTTCGGGGTTAGGTTATTTCAACCTACCCTTCCTTGATGACTAACGATACTCCCAAAAATACTTTGTTTTGCAACAAGGGAAATAAAAGTACAAATATATTTTATATTCACCTCATTATTTTTCACATTATAAATAGCTTCATTAGTACTTTCAACCATTCACAACATTATTATTTCCTTGGCTCTCTTGGCCATACTCATGATTCTTCATTCATGGCACGTCGGCCGTATTTCATATTCCATATTTTTCATTTCTTGTCTTTCCATGATCATCATCACAAACATCAAAATATAGAATATTTCAGAAATCATAATTTTAAGTTCATCAATAGTGGAAGCTTTAAACACATTAGATCCCTTTCCAAAATATGGTGCACAATGACTTGTAATCACAACACAAGTTAAAAATCATAAATGAGTATCTTTTCAAATATTCCTTCACAAAAGGCAACACACAATTTCAACTCTTGAGTATGTAAGAACTCATCACATTGGAAATATTTATAAAAGAGGGAATGGTGATTTACAATTTACACACAACTTCAAATCAAATGTACTAGTTACAACAATCATGGCCACGTTTTATTTTCACTCTTACTTCTTTCACTTCCAAAATAGTCATAGTTTATCAACAACAAGGGAATTGGAAAATAGAAATTCGATGAGTATATGAAATATATGAGTTTTAAGCACATTGGGTTTTCTTTCCAAGTCAAGCATAATGAACTTTCATTTGAAACATGAATTGAAGTTATAACATTTTAATACCTAAACCTTACTTGAACACATTCCAGAAGGAGATCATGACGAGATAAAAGCAATTGGAAAATACGTTTTGAGTATATACATCTTTCAACACAACGCTTACTTGGGATATTCGGATTTTTTAGGAATAACTCAGAACATGGGAATTAGGAACTTGGGCCAACCATACTTGAATTTACGGGAACATCATGGAATTCTATTCCAAGAGAGAATTTTAGCCAACATACCTGAAATTCTCCCCTTAATAATACTACGATATTCCACCACACTAAACAACTTCAATCTACAACAATGCAACACAGTTGTACCAATATTAGTAAGATTTCTATACTTTCATTTAGACTTTTTATCAAACATCTAATGTGCATATCTTTCCACAACCTCCTCCAATGGAATTTCTTCACCTAAAACCACCTTCCACACGAATGATTCACCTCACAATCGTCTTTAGGCCATCCACGACTTCCATTAGCACATGGATGCCCAATACTTCACTCCCAACTCATAAATCTTACCAATTAATTCATTTTACAATCTCTACAATACCAACACAACCTATGTTAGGCACTTATGGCTTACAATCACCATCACCATACCATAAGTCATAACACATATTTCATACATAATTAATCACCATAGATTAGTTAGAGATCGTAGACATACCTCTTGTAGTGAGACTCTTGAAAATCTGAACTTGTAGTACTCTTGATAAGGAGTCCTAAGGCATGAATATCTATCCATCCATATGGTTTAAACAGCTACGAGAGAATCAGCAGGTAGATACAAGTTTCAACAAGTAAAATAAGCAAGGTGAAGAAGGGTATGGTACCCAGTTAGCGAAGATTAACAGTTTTACAATTCAGGTAGAGATTATAAGTATTCTGAGTTACCTTCAACAGTAACAGAGGTATGTACAATTGGCCACACCCATCTTAGTTATGCCCTATGGGAGCTAACAGATATTGTTTAAGAGAAGGATGGGATATCAAGATCCAACTGGGGTTAGGATAACCCAAAATGGTTGATTGATTGTTAGCGTTAACTGAAATTTCTGAAGGACATTGCAAACATGGTAATAGTTCTCCTTGTAAGACACCCAGATGGTGCACTCTAGAATAGTACAGTTAGATATGAGTACTAGAATATTCAAAAAAATCAGAAGATAGGCACTGGAATCCTAGAAGGAATAAATATTTACCTTAGTATGGCTCACGAATGTTAGGCGACCCAAAGAGCCACTGGATGCAGCAAGGGAAGCTAAAAGCAAAAGAATATTTTGTTAAAGTTTTTAGAATAAGATAATAGACGAAAATATTAGCAGATAAGAAGAGAGTAAATGAAGCATTATGAGTAAGATGTGATAAATGGGGGATAACGGTAGATCAATATATGATAGGATGACAGAGTCCATAGTCAAGTGAAGGAAAATACAAGAGGTGACAGGCCTTGAGACAATAAAAAGAGTATAAGCCCTAAAGGCATGTCCGCATTTATATAAATAAGTTGATGACTCCTACGTGATTACTAGAAGGAAAAGTTAGACCCCGGAGTAATAGAAATCAATTTGGGCTGGTGAACAAGATAAACTGAACATGAACTAGGGACCGAATGATTTGATAATAGTCGGCATTGTGAGAATTTCAGATATTGCATTCCGGCGATAATAGAATGGACAATAGATGAATAACCTTTAAAGGGCATTCAGGAAGACGCTTCCCTAATGCGAGCACTGTGAGCATGAGTTAAGCTTAAGGGACTAAGTGTGCCAGTTACACTAAGTGTCACCCTCGTGAGTAAGAGATTTTGTTATCTTTGGTACAGAAGGGTTACTGCAAGGCGAGTAAGAGTTAGTGAAGATGTGAAAAGACGCAAAAGATGAATAGAGGGGGGCAGATGGTGTGATATGGTATTAAGTAGGAGTTATATGGTTTAGGTAACTACGGAATAGTAAAGGAAGAATTTGTTAAAAAGGAAAAATGAATGAGATTACATTTATTTATATTATACAGATATGCTATGACTCCAGAACATTATGAAAGGACGATGTCGGGGAGAGGCAGTAAAGGTTCCCACCCAGGATGTTATTGATAAATAAGTGTGAATGAATACTGGATACATAAGGAGCTAGTGCGAGAGGTAAGTTAAGAGAAAGGAAATAACCCGAGAGAGATTACACGGAATATAGATATGAGAATGATACCAACGAGTAGTTAGTAGTTGATTCTGGAAGAGCCTAGTTATGGCTAGACAAGAGGATACAGACAAATCAGCAGATTGTGCAAGATAAACATAGTGAATCCCAACATAGTGAATTTAGTCTCACATATATGACATCGTAATCCTTGTGAAAATAAGGAAGAAGGCTTCAAGAGAAGCATAGTGACCTAAAGAGGAAATGATCTTGTAACAACAGTCTCATTATGACATTGTATACACTTCATAACGGAAAAATAAAATCAAAGGCGATAATTGATATCATATGAGTTATAGGGAATTCCAGTATTCTTGGGCACTAAGATAAGACAAGTATCCATGCAGCAAGTTGCAGAACGACCAGGAAAGTAATTGCTTATGTTTAAAGACAACTGAGAAGGCATGAAAGCAAATTTATGGTGCTAGCAAGTTAAAGGAAGGTTGTGAGTAGTATAAATTGATATGTGTAGGTCGCAAGATAAAGTATTGTAGAATGACAAGGTTTTTGGTAGATAGGAGTAAGGATAAGAAAAGATAGGGTGAGAAGGTGACAAGAATAGGTAAGGCCTCGGGATTAAGCCCATCAAAACAAGAGAGCCGATGGCTTCCGTATGTTAATAGAAAGCTCAATATAACTTGAATTCACTCAGAGGAGTCTAAGACTAGGAGTGTTTAGAAGAGATGGAATGCTGCCCTGGTAGTAGAATAAGGGTGTAATTGTTGATAGATAAGAGGATGACGTTCAGGCCTTTGATTGAATAATGATTTAGCGAGAAAAGGATTTGGTGAATTGCACGAGATTAGAATACCTCCATAAGAAGAATCATGTTTGGATGCTAGGAAATACGGTCATTGAAGTATAGTATCGTCCCTAGGTGAATCAGGCAAATCACTTCAAATGTTCCACGATACGACGTGAGCCCTAGTGACAATCTATTATGTAAGGTTTCAAGTTATTAGTGGTAGATTATGAATCATCATTAAAGTGAATCACCAATAGATGGATAAAAGTTTCAAAGTATGAGATGAGAGTAGGCTATCATTCTTAATATGAACAATAATGAGGAAGTACTAAATGACTTAGATTTATACATATAGGATAAATAGTGAAAGAGTAACCTAGAGTTGGGTAGCAGACCTCGATAATAATAAACCGAAGTAAGATTTATGGTATAGGATGACCTTCCTAGTTGGAGTAAAGCCATAAGCATAGAAACCGAGGCTAGGAAATAAGATATAGCAATAGTCATAAGTTCGACAAAGTACGGAGCGAAGAACTTTAGTACACCTATAGATTCCTAGAGGGATAGCTTGTCATAGTTCTGTATATGTGCTAAAAGCTGGAGGAAAAATGAGAGAAGAGTTGCATAGGCGCACATACAAGGTCAGAGTCGTACAGGCTGCATGACAGAAGGTAGCAACAGTTACGAGATTGGAAGAATTCTGATCACAAGTCATGGTGTGAGAAAGAGGCCTATAGAGGGGAATGCCCTGGCCTATGAATTTATTCACAGAACAGATACCTAGATGGCAAGGACGATATTAAAATATTCATAAGATCTATGGCTTATGAGACTGATAAGCGCATCAATCAACATTCAAGGACAAATGTTCCAAAGGAGGGAATGATGTTACACCCCATATTTTCGTACATGAGAGTGTGGCGTAAGTGAAGTGACGTAAGCTCAGAAATGAGATCGTCTTTGATTGTATATAAAGTAAATTAATCATGTTACCTTGGATGCTACAAATATTTAATATCATGAATAACAAGAACCAAGAGTGTTGGAAGGCTTAGAAGCTAAACGAATTAAAGAAAATAAGTTTCGTCGAAAGTCGACAAGCGGGAAAAGTTATAACATATAGTTTTGGGGTGATACTAGGTTGCTTAACATGAAAATAAGGTTATTTTATGAGTTATTTTAGTCGTACAATAGTCGTATGTTACGTTTTGGAGTTAAGCAAGGCGTAGAACAAAAGTTGACATAGGTCATCACAAGTTACATTCATAATATGCTGAAACATAGGTCAAATATAGGTGACCTTTTCTCCCACTATGCTTGTAATTAAGGGATGATACACATACCAAATTGAAGATCTATGAGTCTAGTTTCCAACACATTAAATTGTTTATCGATATGACGTCGGAGTAGAGAGATACTCACGTTTTCACGAGATTGCACAAGCCGCTCCCATCGGACCCACATAGGCGGTGGGTGATTCTCCGACGTTTAAAGATCGGGTCAAGGATCATTCGGGGTCATTTTTCGACCCAACCAGACCCTATACTTGCCCAACACACTCTCAAAGCATTCTCCAGATTCTAGAGTGAAAACCAAATAGAAAAACATGAATCCAACGCACCCGTGGTGCTTGCTAGATCGTAGTCCTTTATGTTGTGGCTGTATTGGAGGATTCTTCAAGTGAAGTAACCTAAAATTTCGTGTTGTTCTTGTTGATTAAGGTAATAATCAGTCCCTCCTTCATATATATTAGATTTTAAAGGCAAACTACAAGTGTTTACACACCAAAAGTTGATTCAAGAAGAGAATACAACACCTATAGTGTTGTGGTGTCATTCAGGACAGTTGTGGAATTTTGTGTTGTTTCTATTGGTTAAGGTGAGTATAACATCTAATACGTGTGCTTGAAGTTTTTTGTGTTTTGGTTGCATTATTTGAGGAAAATACTACAAGAGGAGACTTGAAATAGTTTGAGATGTTATTGTTTTTAATGGACTATTTTGGAAAGGTTGTTTCCATGAACTATAAATGGTTGGAAACCCTTCAAAACGATTCTCTTATGATGTTGTTATTATAAAATATTGTCTACCTGTCGAACTTGTTGTTGTACTGTGAGTATGAAGAGAAAGGATAACATAACAATGGAAACTTGTACTTGTTGTTGTTGTTAGATTGTTGGGCTGTTTGAGGGTGAATTAGGAGATGAATAGGAGGTTAGAAGTCCTCCTAATGTACTTAATATCATGCTGGCTATGTTGTTAAGTTAATGAATGAATGACTTTTGGGTTAATGGGTTAAAAAGGGATTGAACTCGAGCTTGACATTTGTCGTGTTAAATAGTTATTTCGTTGGTGATGTTTATGAACATGATGTTGTGTAGCTTGATTTGTGTTGTGGTGCTGAAAATATATAGTTGAAGGTTTGTGTTGGTTGATGGACTTGGTAATGTAAGGTTACGGGGGAGATGCTGCCCAAATTTACATAAACGAGCTACTGGTTTAAGTTGCGATTTTAGCCTTTAATCAGCACTAATTTTGAATCTCCTTATGCTATGGTAGATGGAGTAAAGTTGTTTGAAGAATTGCTTGGAAGGTATTAAGGAATCAATGGATTTAAGTTATGTTATGGCTATCCTTTCTTTACTTTTGGCATGATCCTTATGATAAAACGAAACGAGCAAACACGCAACTTTCACAAGTGAATCTATTCTTAGAAGTACTGTGGTTGCCTATGTTCTTGATTCCCCATGTGTCCTATTTTTATATAGTCTATTCATGGGTCTCAGAAAATATGTAAGTTGATAAAGTTTATCCAAAGGCGTAATGACCTCATGACATTTCGAGGCATCTTATTAACTTACTTCATTTTGTATTGCATTCATTTATACGTGTACATTGACCCATGACCAGATGGCATTATATACGCGTATATTTTATGTACATGGGGTATGGTCAAAGGTTACATGGTTATATATTATATGTACATGGTTATATATTATATGTATGGGAAAAGGTTACGGCGTTATATACTCACCACCACTTGATCAGCTGCTATACGCTGATGATTTCGCCCATTTAGACCGGGATGATATGATGGGATGCCCTCAGAGGCTTGATGACGTTATGTACGCATATACCTATGCATGATATGATATTTAGACGCATATGCATGACATTATAAATGTTTCATGATTCACAAAGCTATTCATACTTACAAGTTGAGCTCTTTACTCCATGTTTCTTTCATGTCTTTTATATACTGCTTTTCATGCCTTACATACTCGGTACTTTATTTGTACTGACATCCCATTTACCTGGGGACATTGTGTTTCATGCCCGCAGGTCCCGATAGATAGGTTGACGGTCGTCTTAATAGGCTGTCAGCTCAGCGGAAGGTGTTGGTGCGTTCCACTTGCTCCGGAGTTACCTATTTGGTCAGTATGACTTGGACATGTATTGATTAGTGTGGCGGGACCCTGTCCTGACCTTTGTAATGTTTATGTACTCTTAGAGGCTTGTAGACAGATGTCATATATATATGGATACTTGTATGGCCTTGTCAGCCTATGTATTGAGTATACAAATGATCGTGTCGGCCTTATAGGCCCGTATGTCACGTGTATGCGTTTGTATACCATGTTGGGTTGTTCTATATCGAGTATTCTTTTATGTTTAATTTCGGTTATCTCATGACGGTCTTTTCGGTTCATTTACCCATGATAGAATGATAAGAAGGATACATTACATTGGTACTCGGTTGAGTTAGGCACCGGGTGCGCTCGCGGCCCTTCAGTTTAGGTCGTGACAAATACGTGGTCGTACAAGTAATATATGATTGTAAGTCCAGATATCGTATCCACAGGGACTTGTGATTAACTATTTACTAAATTAAACTAAGACAATTAATCTATTCAAGCGATTTCTAAAGTATGAATATTTAACTACAACTAATCTAGAGTAGCAAACTAAGAGATTAAAGGAAACAAATTAGCGAAATTAGAGACGAATTCAATGGAAGCCAATATTCTAGAGCTATAGGTTAGGTAACAGTCCCATTGAGTCTTCCACTTAAGTTGTCTAATAACTTTATCTGGTTTATTGCTTGATAGGGTTAATATTACTCATAGTATTCTTCGGAAGTAATACTCGCATATTAAGGATTAACAAGAATGCAATAATAATTCCTGTATAATAACCAAGCAAGGTAATTAGGTATATACCTATCCTAAATGCAAATCCATTCTCGATACTCAGGCTCAAGATCTCACTCTACTCATTCTTACATGCAATATAGAATTCCCTTTCCCCAGTTCAATCCTAGATTCATAGATAGTATTCAATTGGTGATCAAGCAATCAAATAATTAAGCGCAAGATTGAATAAATAAACCAATATGATAAAATAATAAGAAAAATTCAAGCTTCCAATTACGACGTTCATGTAGCACCCACAACGCAAAAAATAATGAACAATCAAGTTAAAGGAAGAGAAATTGAAGAAAAACTGAGAATCATTGCTCCCGAGTGTTCCGTGCGTGTATTTTCCTCTCAAAGTGGTGTCTCCTCCATAATAGGCTTAGACTCGCTTTTATACGAGTTGGGGCGTCTTGGGTCGAAATAACCTTGTCTCGGAAGAAATAGGAGTGAAACCCATCACTCAGCGCCCAGGGTAGCGTGGTGTGCTAGTCCTGGCACTAGAAAATCTTTGTATCTGGAAACTGGGCCTCAGGTAGCACCCTACGCTACCCTGGGCGCTACACTGTCCAGTTTTTTTTCTTTTGTTCTCTTTTTGCTTCAAATCGTGCACTTTTCTCCCATATTGCCTCCGGGTGACTCCTACACATAAGAATACCACGAATTAGCAAAAAATATTACATTACACATCAAAATTTATAAAACATGAGTAAAATGCGAGGCAATATGCATATAAATATACATACTTTATGCCGAATATCAACACTCTACACTCAAGCTCTTGCTCGCCCTCGAGCAATGGAACTATAACTACACCCCAACAACGTACATGTCAACTATGGAAGAGCAATTCAATTTTTCAACCATACACTCTACCTTTGACTATGGTTGATACTGACAATCAAGCATGAACATACGAAATTCACATTCTTCCCGTTTTAAACATGCCCAATTATAACCAATTCAATTCAACTAATTCAAGCAACCTACCCATAACCACCCTAGCTCAAAGTGCCGACTCATTGCGACTAAGGACCCACATAACGAGAGAAGTTAACAACATTACCAATTTGTCATGAGATCATGTGCCCTCACCAACAAACAAAAGAATGAATATAGAAATAGTCCACACATTCAAATATGACTTTGAACATAAATTAAGGACATCACATAGTTGTACAAAATTCACTCACTCTTGCAAAGAAATTCATGTGCATCCCGTGGTCCTACCAGTAAGGTTGCCTATAGTGTACATTTTGACTAGTCTAAGCTAGTCAAGCCTGGGATTAATTAGGACTCTATGGGTTGTAATGTAGTCAAAAGGACAGATATGATACATTTCGGAATAGTTACTAATCCTCCTAAGCACTTTAATACACTACACTCGAGAATTGATCACATATTCTTCGCCATACATAACATAGTCCTTTCTTCAATTAAGCACTCCTATATTCCCACTAGCACAAATTAGTAAAATTAGGAGGTGTATTTATTTTTATTTTATTTTTTGACTATCAACACTACTTTTTCCTTGAAATTTTCTTCTTTTTTGTTTTACACACACTCCATATATTAAGGTTCATTGGCTAGTGTCCCTTTTCAATATTTTAGTGCACCTTACAGGCCCTTCTATGGTTCCACCCGAAAGCTACTCCCCAATCTCTCACCTTACTTTTTTTAGCGACTAAGTGCCTTTGGAGGTAAAGGTTCAACAAGCTCATGTTAAGAGCAAAATAGGGATATGAATTGTAATGTGGGTGTCAAACAAAAGGTCTATAGGCTCAAACGGGCTAGCAACGAGATAATTTTATTTCTAAGTGAAAAGCACATCTATGATCAAGCAAAGAAATGCCTACATCATCTCCTAGACTAGCACAACTTACTGAACTTTGATTAACACATAGAGCAAGTTCTAGACTATAGAGGATAACACAGAATAACACAAATCCTCACACACACATTGCACATGACTCAATCAAGATGATTATGTTCAACTATCAAGTCAAGCAAGCTCGTATAGTTGAGAATTTTTAAGCCATAATACACTAGGTGACATACAAGTCAAATAACTGAGAAAAAGCATCACTGAGTAGGCTATTTATATTACTTAGGCATCACAATTCAAATCAAATATAACAAGGAGGCAGCATGCCATAGCCTAATATGTTAGCACCAAACATGTCAACATGTATCTTAGAGCAACTCAACTTTTTTTCCTATCCTACTCCTAAAAATATATAAATAAAATACACGATTCAGGCTACACCCTCGGAAAAGAACTGGCGCCCAAAGAAAAACCAAGGGAATTACTACCTAACTATCCTACTGAAATCAAAATAAAATCTTTTTGGTGTTTTTAATCGGGCCTTAATCCCTCAAGAAAGTCGTCCAAGAGCTCCACCGTCAGGAAAAGTCCGAGCTTTTAATGATTTTTTAAAATATTTTTGTTTTTTTAATAATAGTCTACTACTCTAAACTAGACTACCTCTAGCTATGGGTAAAAAGAAAATAATGACAATCTTTTTTATACAATTATACTTAGAAAGTAATTCCCCCACCCACACTTCTGGCATGCATAGTACTCGATGCATGGATCACAAAGAAAAATATTAAAAATAAGGATGAGAAATACTCACTGAGACCCAATAGGGCTTAGCTAGTAATATGATCCTCAATATTAAGGTTCGGGACGACCCTACACTTAAGCTCAAACATGCTCCTCAGCTTCATCTTCGGGTACTCAGAATTTCCTTAATATGCAAATAAAAACAACCAAAACGTGACACTAAAAAATAAAATAGAAAATTAAAGTACCATATGGGTTGCCTCCCAACAAGCGCCTTATTTATAGTCGTTGCATACACAATTTCACCACTTCTTCCTCCACCTTGAAGATATAAATTGTATCCCCAACTTTGATTCAAGCTTGTTATGATTCTAGGTTGGTGCTAAAAATACAAAAGAACCAAGAAAATAATGTCGCATTTTGCAGTTCTTGGCCTTTAAGTGAGGGATGTAGTTTTGTCTCCTTGGCATTGCAAATTCCAGAATATATGCACTTTGTTCCTCAACCATTGACTCCTCCATAGGATCGAATGGATCGATTCTCATGTCACTTACCAAACACTTGTTGAAAAGTGTTTAGAATAAGGTCCAATGCGCTCCAACTCTAGAATCGCTTCAATTTTAACATCCTTACTCTTGCACACTTCCTTAGACTAGGCATCATTAATAGTATTTTGGTCGAATGGTTGGAATTCCTCTTTCCACTCCACAAGCTGGCCAGTATCCACGACAATCGATTGTAGGGCATCCGATGCCTTAAATGTTTTATTCAATTGAGCCTGCAGGTCAGGATATATGAACCAAATCGGTCTATCTCTTGCCTGAGCTCAGTTCTTCCTTCTATCAACTGTTCTGCATATTTGAAAGACCATTACAGAGAAAATAATGAAATTTTGTCAGTTGAGCTTGTTCCTCTAGCCACGATTGTCTCATTATGTCTGCTTCTACAAAATTATCTTATTGTGGGAACTCGCTCTCTTTAGCCAATTCTTCCGCCTCGACCTTCATTCGCGTGATTGCTGCACTAATTTTTTGTATAGCTTTTTTATTTCATCTTGTTTCTCAGCTACTTGCTCACCATGTCCATAATACGGGCAGCACATTGCATATACTCCACATTAAAGTTTCTGTCAAAGTCACAAATATTATTAGAATCATCATAATAAGGGCACAGAAAAAGATAAAAGGAATTAGGACAACCATCCCAATGGCCGCCTTGGAAACCACACATATTGCAAACATTTCACTCATAAGATTGAAATTCACAAGTACAGTCCTTCACAATATGGACAAGGATCACCAAAGTAAGAATAACCAATATTCAACCAATTCTCACTCCAAGATGCCATGTTACAAAGATAATGAAATATTAAACTAAAAGATGTAAAAACTTGGCTAGACAAAAAGTAAAAGACCAATCTATCCCGTATAATAACCAAGCAAGGAAATTAGGCAAATTCCTATCCTAACTGCAAATCTATACCCGATACTCAGGTTCAAGATCTCGCTCTACTCAATCTTATAAGCAATCTAGAATTCCCTCTCCCGAGCTCAATTCTAGATTCGTAGAGAGTATTCAATTGGAGATTAAGCAATCAAATAATTAACTGCAAGATTAAAAACAAATAAACCAATATGATAAAATAATAAGAACAATTCAAGCTTCAAACTACAACGTTCATGTAGCACCTAACTCTAAAAAAATGAACTATAAAATTAAAGGAAGAGAAGACGAAGAAAAACTAAGAATCCTTGCTCCCATTGTTCTGTGAGTGTACTTTCCTCTCAAAGTGGTGTCTCCCCCTCCAAAATAGGTTTTGACTTTCTTTTATATGAGTTGGGACATCTTGGGTCGAAATAACCTTGTCCTGGACGAAATAGGAGTGAAACGCGTCACCCAGCACCTTGGATAGCGTGGGGCACTAGCCCTAGTGCTGGAAATTGTTTGCATAGGGAAACTAAGCCACAAGTAGCACTCCATGCTAACCTGGGCGCTACAATGTGTGGTTTGTTTTTCTTTTGTTCTCTTTTTGCTTCAAATCGTGCACGCTTGTCCTATTCAACCTTCGAGTTACTCATACACAAAATAATATCACAAATTAGCAAAAATTATTACATTACACATCCAAATATTATGAAACATGAGTAAAATGCGAGGAAATATGCATATAAATATGCATACTTTAGAGCCGAATATCAAACTTTGTTGTGAAGGAAGATGATGATATTTCAAGTGATGGATCCTCCCCACTTACACCACATAGCGTGATTCAATCGAGAACCAATTTATATGATAATCCATGTTACTCTCCATCGTCCATAACAGTCATGCAAGCAAAAATGACGAACGTTTCATCAAGATACTAGAATTGATAAGTTAACGGATAGGGTAGGACTCTTGATGGAAGAAGAATCCAACTATGCACTTGGAAAACGCCCAGAAGTTCAAGAGATTGATCCTCCCCCACGACAAGTTGCATCCATCAAGGAAATTCCAGTCTCTTCGAAAGGGACGATTCGTATCAATCAACTAAAGGAGTTCATTGAAGGGACTATAAGAAACAAATATGAAGTTGTTGTCAAGTCCTCTCTTACATATGCAAAGCCGTATATTGCAAGGATCGATATGTTGAATATTCTTGATGGCTATCAACCTCGGTTTCAGCAATTTGATGGCAAAGGCAATCCAAAACAACGTGTGGTGCACTTCATTGAGAAGTGCAACAATACTAGGGCTTATGGAGATTACCTCATCAAGTAATTTGTCTGCTCATTAAAAGGAAATACTTTTGATTGGTACACAGACCTCGAGGCTGGATCAATAGATAGTTAGTTCAGCTAGAGCAAGAGTTCCTCAATCTCTTTTATAGCACAAGACATACTGTGAGTATGATAGAACTTACAAGTACTCGTCAACGAAAGGGTGAAACAGTTATCGACTTTATCAATCGTTGGAAGAATGCAAGCCTCAACTGCAAAGACAGGCTTAGTGAAGCTTCTAGCATAGAAATGTGCATTCAAGGCGTGCATTTGGGATTGCGCTACATCATGCAATGTATCAAGCCTAGAACATTCAAAAAACTTACAACTCATTCCCATGACATGGAGTTGAGCATGGCCTCCACTATAAGTGAAAGGCCGCCTATCTATGAGCCTTGCAAAGGGAATGACAAGCAAGAAGTCAAGAAATGGAGCAAGTTCGTACACAATTCTGAAAGCAAAGAAGCTATGAATGTGAACATGTCACATGTGAAGTTCATGATGAAGGTAAGCAAGAACCAGAGTGTGAAATCAACTTCTTTTCAAGATAAGCCATGTGGAAAGTTGACTCTAAAATAAATGCAAGAAAATGAGTATCCATTTCTAGATTCCGATGTGCCTGCAATATGGAAAGAGCTTCTCGAGTTAAAGCTCATTGAACTTCCAGAGATGAAGTGGCCAAATGAAGCTGGAAAAATTGATGACCCAAATTACTGCAAATAGACTTCTGAGTCATCCTCTTGAGATGTGCTTTCTCTTTAAGGACAAAGTTATGGACTTGGCTCGTGGAAAGAAGATTGTGCTTGAAGATGAGAAGGCAAGTACTAACCAAGTCTATATCACCTTTTGGCTCATTTGGTCTAGATGAGCTATGCAATTTAAGAGAAATAAAAAATGAAGAATTATTGGAGAATAACAAAGTTGAAGTAGATATGCCTGATGATGATGAAGGTTGGACTTTGGTGACTTGTCGTAGGCGTCACAAAAGAAGCCCACGAAAAGATTAAATAGAATAACCAACAAGGAAAACGATGGTAAAAATACTGAGGAAATAGAATCAAGTTAAGCTTTTGAAGAAAGCAAGAGTGGAGGTGCACAACCCTCAAAAGCCACCACATCCAGTGACCTTGGAGGAGTTCTTGCCAAGTTGGTTCCGCACGAAGATTTCCCATGATTGTAATGAGGCCTCTTGTTGCATTGCTCATAAAGGGGAAGAAAAGAGTGATGACCTACCACTAGCACCATCACCGAAAAAGCTCATTGAGTCCATTCCTCAAGAAGTTAATGCTTGCGAGGAAAAGGTTACGTTCACGAATGACGATCTTCTACTAGGTGACACTCCTCATAACCACTCATTATACCTGGTTTGCTATATGCGCGATGAAGGGTAAATCTAATTTTGGTTGATAGAGGATCCTGTAAAACATCTTGCCAATTTGCACTGTGGAAGAACTTGGCATTCCTATGGACGAACTCTCTGAAATTCGTTTGATGATTCAGGATTCAACCAAGGTGGCAAAGAGCCATAGGCGTGACAAGGTTGGGAATCACCGTTGAAGATATGCAATCAAGTGCATGGATGTATGTGATCGATGCAAAGACTTTGTATAATGTCTTTCTTGGAAGGCCTTGGATACATAAGAATAAAGTGGTTCCATCTACCTACCATCAATGTTTGAAGTACTATAAGAGTGAAGTCGAGAAGAAGATAGTTGCTGATGACAAGCCATTCACCGAGGTTGAGTCACACTTCACCGATGCAAAGTTCTACTTGAAGAACCACTGTGTGAAGGAGCTAAAAGCTGATAATGTCATGAAGAGCAAGAATGACGAGTCCAAGACTAAAAGAGCTGAGGTGACTGCTGGTAAAGCCAAAGTTGTTGTTGAGGCGGTACACCCTAACTCAAATAAATCTTATAGAGGGAATATGGTGTCTTATTGCAAGAAAGTAACTTCTGCGCTCCACGATGTCCCTAAAAAGGGAAAAGTGGAAGGTGAATCATCTAATCTCCAAACGAACATGCTAAAGGGGTTAACTCTTCAGATCTAACGGATTGTGGTGATACAGTTGTCTTCAAAGCTACTTAGAAGTCTCTGTCTCAGAATTTCCACAAGATGTAGCACTTCCCACAAAGCGTACGGATGAAGGTTTTGATCCCAATGCTTACAAGTTATTTGCAAAGGCTGGACACAATCCCAATGAGCCATCAAAGTTAGGGAAGCTCCCATCAGAAGCTGCTACAACACAACCACATGAAGGTTTGGGATATAAACAACCCTCACCAGTGCACATCTCCATAAGAAGGGCAAAAAATAATTATATCACTGTAGAAGATGAATCTGCTGCTTCTAACAGACTTTATTTCTTTGATCAACTTGGAAAATCAACTGTGAGGACTTCCGTATTTGAGAGATCGGGTCCATTAATGAAGGGGAGAAAGTTCCGGAGAAATTATCGAAATACAAGAACACCATTTCGCCTAGAATCCAGAATATCTCTAAGGATTCAAAAGTCTGGTTCCTTTAGAATGAGGCGATAGGCAAAAGTCGTGGTTTCGTGTGATGAGGTACTGAAGGTAAAGTCATACACTGTGATCTACACTAAGGAATTTGATGAAGGCGAAGAAAGTGTGGGTTCTTCGTATCATATTACTACACCAGACGAGCAAAGTACCACATCTCTAATGGAGGATGAAAAGAAACTGGAGGATCTTTCAGCATGTTCTCATATATCTTTCAATGATGGGGACCCTCAAGAAGATGAAGATGCAAGAGATGCTCCGCATGAACTTGAAAAAAAGGTGAAGACGATATTTGATGCTTTGAAAGAATTAAACCTTGGTACTGATGAAGAACCAAGGCCCATTTATCTAAGTGCTTTACTAGTAGTCTATGAGGAATGCACCTATATTGAGTTACTCAAGGAATATAGGGATGTCTTTGCTTGGAGTTATAAAGAGATGACTGGCTTGGACCCCAAAGTAGCAGTCTATTAGCTTGCTATCAAAAATGGTGCTCGTCCTGTAAGCAAGCTCAAAGGCGCTTTAGGCTAGACTTGGTTCCCTTGATTGAAAGTGAAGTTAACAAATTCGTTAAAGCTGCTTTATTCATGAAGTTAAATACCCAACATGGGTTTCAAGTATCATTCCCATGAGAAAGAAGAATGGCCAAATTTGAGTGTATGTTGATTTTAGGATCTCAATAATGCATTCCCTAAGGATGATTCCCGCTTCCTATTATAGAGTTCATGATTGACGCTACCACTGGGTATGAGGCAGTGTCATTCATAGATGGTTTATCGGGCTATAACCATATTCTCATGGCACCAAAAGAAGAAGAGCTTACCACTTCCGCACCCCAAAGGGTATTTATTGCTACAAGGTGATGTCTTTTGGCTTGAAGAACGTTGGTGCTACTTACCAAAGGGCTATACAGAATATTTTTGATGACCTTCTCCCTAAGAATGTTGAATGATATGTTGACGACTTGGTGGTAAAATCAAGAAAGAAGAGTGACCACTTGAAAGACTTGAGAAAGGTATTTGTGTTGCTCCTGTGGTACCAACTTAGGATGAGTCAATTGAAATGTGCCTTTGGAGTTACTACGGAAAGTTCCTTCGTTTCATTGTCCGGCATAGAGGGATCCAAATTGATCACGCCGAAGTTGATGCAATTTTTAATATTCTTGAGCTGCAAGATATTCATGAGTTCAAAAGTTTGCAAGGAAATCTAGCTTACTTAGGAGATTCATCTAGAATCTATCTAGGAGACCATTCAGTCGCCTTATGAAGAAAGGTGTCTCTTTTCAAGTGGGACCAAGCGTGTAGCAATGCCTTTGAGAGCATCAAATCCTACTTGATGAAGCCTCCAGTTTTAGCAGTCCCTATACCTAGAAAGCCATTGATACTATACATTGCGGTGCAAGAAAGGTCTGTTGGAGCACTGTTGGCCCAAGAAAATAGTGAGGGGAAAGAAATCTCTCTTTATTTCTTGAGCAGGATGACGACACCAACCAAGCAGAAATATTCGCCAATTGAAAAGCTATGTTTGGCGCTAGTCTTCTCAATTCAAATTTTGAAGCACTACTTTCAAGCTCATATTGTTCGTCTTGTTTCTAAAGCAAATCCTATCAAGTTTGTGATGTCAAAACCTATCCTTAGTGATCGACTAACAAGATGGTACCTCTAGTTTCAACAACTCGAGATTGTGTACATTCCTCCAAAGGCTGTAAAAGGACAAGCATTGGTGGATTTCTTGCTAGATCATCCAATACCTAATGACTCAGAACTAACTGTTGAACTACTTGACGAGGATGCAATGGTCGTTGAAGTACAACCACCATGGAAGATGTACTTTGATGGTGCGGCACATCGCGGAGGAGCTAGTGCTGGCATAGTATTTGTCACTTCTCAAGGGGAGGTTCTGTCGTGCTCCTTTACGTTGTCACAACTCTGTTCCAACAATGTTGCTGAGTATCAAGCATTAATACGTGGGCATGAAATGGCTGTCGATATGAAGCAGTTGCAATTGCAAGTCTTTAGTGACTCACAATTAGTGGTCAATCAACTTTTAGGTTGTTACGAGGTCCATAAACCTGAACTACGCCTGTATCAAAATTATGCTAAAAATTGAGGGGATGGGTTGGTGATGTGACTATTCAACATGTACCTAGGAAAGAAAATAAGAAGGTTGATTATTTAGCCGTCATACCTTCATCATTAACTCTGCCTGATCAAGCACAAGTTACTATCTGCCAAAAATGGATAATACTGCCGTCAAATGAGGGTGAAAGTGAAGAAAATGAACTTGAGCATCTGGTCGCTGTTTCTAAAGCTGAGAAGGTAAAATGGAAACAACCTATTATCGACTACATAAGCTACGAGATACTTCCTGAAAATCTGAGCAGGACTAAAATTTGTCGCCGTGCACCTTTCTTCCTTTATGACAAACGTAATCTATACAGAAGATCATTCGAGGGAGTACTTTTGTGATACTTAGGGGAAGATGAAGCACACCAAGCATTGCAAGAAGCACATTCTGGGGTATGTGGGTCACACCAGTCTAGACCAAAGCTCTATTTCCATATAAAAAGGATGGGATATTATTGGCAACGATAGTAAAAGATTGCTTGGATGCTCGAAGTGTAAGGCTTGCCAGTTCAGTACAAATTTATTCATCAGCTTCCTGAAATGTTGCACCCCACTGTTGCATCCTGGCCGTTTGACGCTTGGGGATTGGATGTTTTTAGACCACCACCAAAATCTTCTAGTGGGCACTTGTACATCTTGGCTACAATTGACTATTTCTCAAAA
Organism: Nicotiana obtusifolia; assembly: GCA_002018475.1. Taxonomy (NCBI): domain Eukaryota; kingdom Viridiplantae; phylum Streptophyta; class Magnoliopsida; order Solanales; family Solanaceae; genus Nicotiana; species Nicotiana obtusifolia. Next base: position 42,503 of record MCJB01033297.1, on the reverse strand, counting down.
TGGGCTGAAGTTGTTGCCATCAAGAAAGTAAAGAAGGAGAATGTTGCAAATTTCATCGGAGTGAATATCATCTATCGCTTTGGCATCCCTCATTACATAATAATGGATAATGGCAAGCCATTCAACAATAAGTTAATGAACAAGATTTATGATTTCTTTGGTTTTAAGCAACGTAACTCTTCCACGTATAATGCTGCCGCCAATGGCCTAGTTGAGGCATTCAATAAGACACTATGAACCTTGTTGCAGAAGGTCGTCTCCAAGTCCAATTGAGATTGGCATGATCATGTGAAAAAAGCTTTATGGGAGTATAGGACAACTCACCGCACACTGATAAAAGCAACTCCTTATTCACTCGTCTATGGATTTGAAGCCATTTTGCCACTCGAGCGTCAAATACCTTCATTACGATTAGCTATCCAAGAAGGGATCACTGATGAAGAAAATTCTCAACTTTGATTAGCAGAGTTGGAGGATCTTGATGAGAAGAGGATGGGAGCTAAACAGAGTCTTGAATTCTATCAAGCTCGATTGTCTCAAACCTTCAATAAAAAATTCGCGCGAGGTCTTGTCAAGTAGGAGATCAAGTCCTTGTCGTATGAAGAACCACTATTACTTTCCATAAATCTGGAGGGAAGTTCTCTTGAAAATGGGATGGGTCATATATTGTGCAAGAATCTTATTCAAGTGGGGCTTACAAGCTGGTTGATGCGAATGGCAGGAGAGTCGGCCTTATCATTGAGAAATTTTTGAAGAAGCATTACCCTTGAAGTTGCTATGCTCCTTAATGCAAGAGCATAAACTGTATGCTACTCCTGGTCTGCAATAGTATAAACTGTGTACGGTCCAAAAAAAAAGAGGTTCACTAGGTTGAAAACCTCGAAAGAGGCAGCCTACGCAAAAGTTAGGACATTTAAAAAAATCACCCATTCTAAACTACGGTATGACTTGATCCTCTTCACCGACGTATGTAGGCAGCTTAGATTTTCATTCTATGTTTAGTCGCATGAGTTTAAAAATATATATCACCCCTAGCACTGTTCAAGTAAGGCATGTCAGAATAAAATCTGCTTGTTGGCACCTAAACATGGGGCTTACATGTATCCTTTACCTTATCAAAAGAGTGATGGCTCAATGCAGGAAAGTCTCTAGGTTCAATCGTAGATTACTATCTCTGCGGAGATGGTTACAGTCATTGTGAAGGAGGCAAAATCTTGAAGTTGAAATTTTAAGTCCGCTGGTTTTTAATGGAAGTCTTCAAAAGTTCACCAAGTACAAAACCCAAATCCGCAAAATACAATAAGTCTCCAATTAAAATGGTTCTTCATTTAATGGTGCTTCTATATCAAGCTATCACCTTTTTGGGCAAAAGCGTTCAAAGCTAAAGAGTCCAAGGTGACTAAATGTTAAGGAAAAACATAAAGTATTGCTTATAACTATCATGGAGCAATTCAATTTTGGGTATGTCTTACATTTCGATGTCTTGTTTTCGATAAACTAAACGGCTATTAATTTTGACATTCCTGCACAAAGATATCAATTTTTTTGGTGAAGCTGCGCAAATTTGAAACTATCAACGTGTCGGAATCTAAAATTGATTTCAAAATATTTTCTGGATGATTCTGAAGGTTTCTGATTGGGAATTTTGGATATGTCTTAGATTTTGAAGTCTAATTTTCAAAAAATCAAACGGTTCGTAATTTCGACATTTCTACACCAAGATATAAATATTTTGGTGAGACTGCACAAATCTGAAATTGTCAACGTTGTGGAATCTAATGTTGGTTTCAAAATATTATCTGTAGCGATTCTGTAGTTTACGTTAAAATAAAGCCAAGTTCTAATATGTAGACATCAATGCGTCATGCTAAGCAAGAAACTATTGATATTGATCCAAAAAGGGAAACATCCATGAAAACGTGTAATATAAGGTAAAACAGATGGAGTTTTCCTTTTCAAGAATAGTTAGTTAACCAAATGCCAGGAAAAAACAAGAGGCAAATAAAATACTCCATATAGGCTAATCTAAACACAACTTTTAATTGACCAAGTCTTTAAGAGTGACCTCTAAGTGTTGTTTCTTCATCTCCACGTCGGTCATGTCATTAGCAGTCGCCAAGGAAACATTAGAACATCTATGGTACTCCTCTTCAGTAGATGAGACTCTAGATTTAATCTCTTTAAATTCTTTCTTGACAGCATCTCAGAAAGCTCTTAACTGTTTCACCTTCTCCTTGGCCTTTTTGAGAGATTGACTAGTGGCAGACATTTTCTCAACCTTCTCCCCTTATTTCAGTCAAGAAAAGATCAAGATGTTCCTTGGCTTTAAAAATAAACTCTGATTTTTCAATGTCCACAACCTTATCAGAAAGAGTTGATCGTCCCTGGTCATATGAAGTGGCAAGCTCAAAGATAAACGTCAATAGGTCTTTTAGAGGGAAAATATCCACACCCTTTCCATACATCTCCTCGAGAATCACTTGGATCTCGAATTGAACAGAAGAAGCACTGTCTGCAGTAAGGTCGAAGAGTTTGGCATGAATCTGAGCCAAGGAATTCAAGATAAAATTCTTGCGGAGAGTAAAGACAACCTTTCTTCCGTCAAAGATAGACATTGTTGGTGCTGATCGTTGGTGAAAATTAGGCCCCAATTTTGCTCCACGATTAGGAATAGAAGTTGCCTCTAGATCTGACTTAGATGTTGGAAGTGATTTTCTGGTGTCTGGCTCCGCCACAAATTTGCTACTACCCTATGGCTTGCTTTGGTGTGACGCTATCGAAATATGAACACCGTTTGGCTGCATAGAAAAAGATAGACGGTTAGTGAAGTTAGTTGGATATTATAAGATAATATGAAAGTTTTAAATATTATCTCTTAAATAGTCGTCAAAGTCCTTGAAGCACTGCCAATGTTGTCAGTAATCTCGACTACACCCAAATCAGTGTCCCCTTGTTTGTTTGAATATGGCTTCACCTGCTTGAAATTTTGATCGTTATGACTACTATCGCTCTAATTTTGGGATGGGCATTTATTGGAGGTAGGAACGTGTCACGACCCCAATCCCCCACTGTAGGTTATCGTGATGGCACCTAGTCTGTAAGACTAGGTAAGCCTAACATACATGAAAAAATAATAGAATAATAATAGAACTACAAATTTAAACCAACCGGTTATCATAAAAGAACTCCACAATATAGCTGACAATAACTCCCAAAATCTGGTGAGACCAATTCATAAGTTCTACACAAGTATACTGAACATCCCCAATAAATCACTATCTAAATAAAGAGTATGCAATAGAAAACAAGGACATATGGTGACTCTGAGGCCTGTCAACACCGGCAGGTATACCTTGAAGTCTCGCATCTGGAAGCTATATTCACTAGTGCCTAGTGTGGTATGAGGTACCTGGATCTGCACAAGAAGATATGTAGAAGCATAGTATGAGTACAGCATAATGGTACCCAGTAAGTATCAAGCCTAACCTAGGTAGAATAGTGACGAGGTCAGGTCAAGACACCTACTGGAATAAATAAAGAAACTGAACGGGTATGGTATAGTATAATAATGGAAACAATAAAATGATACAATAAAGAAATACAGCAAGATAAGCTACACTGAGATTAGGGTAATAAAGGCATCAAGGGAGGAACACATACTAAGAACAACAAGGAAACGATGCAGACAAACACAAGTGATGTAAATGAAAGATAACAATAAGAATCACGTCTGAGGTACCGCCTCGTATCTCATTTCACAATCACAATCACAATCTTTCTTATATCACTGTGTGAGCCTTACATTTAGTTTTGAAAATTATTTTTCCTAAAATAGCTACCCACGTTTTAGCTCACCTTGTCACACCGCTTGGCTTCAAGTAGTTTCCCTACTAGTAACACACATATCAAGCCCACCTTATCTCAGCGCATGCGTAACAACCCCTATCCTTACACCACTACATGCGTATCAATATCACAATATATCACAACTCGCTCCTCAAGTGCCCACACACCACAACTTGCGACAATAACAATGTTTCAAAAATAAATAGCCCATGGCTTAACCACAATGTGTACAAGAGTCTCAACAATAGCAAATGAGAGTGAATAGCTCAGTAAGAATAGCATTTCAACAATTTACAACTTTGCCTCAATGTGATCACGACTTTTACAACTTCGACACCAGAACTCAACAATAAGATATTCCTAGAAATAACAACTTTAAGTAAGGTAATTCAACAGTCAAATAATTAACAAGGCAATAAGGAAACAGTAACTTCAACTAACCATGTACGAGCAAATAACAAGTAAGAGATGGGACAAGTATTAATAATGTCAAATAAAGCATATAAGGATGGATTAATGATGATGGATATAACATGTTATAACAATTCGATTAATGGCATGAAAAAATTTACATAGCTTAAACCGGTAAATTACCACTTATAACCCGTGTATCCACTCGTCACCTTGCGTACACGACTTTCAGGTACCACAAATGATACAAAAACAACTCCAATCCTAAGGGGTAATTCCCCCACACAAAGTTAGGCAAGATACTTACCTCAAATAAGCTAACTCAATCCACTAGTAAGCCTTTTCCGCAAATATCCTACTCTAAATGGCTCGAACCTAGCAAAAATAACTTTATACCGTAAATACAAATCATAGGAAAGTATTCTGGATAAAAAAGTTGCAATCTTTCAAGAAAATAAAAAAGTCAACTCAAAATATCAACCCCGAGCCCACATCTCTAAACCCCACCAAACTTACAAAATCCAAATACCCATTCAATAACGAGTTCAACCATACTAAAATTATTCACTTCCGACTTCTAATCGACCTTCAAATACTAAAAATATAGCTCATGAAGTTTTCACAAATTTCTCTTTTTCTTTTCTAACTCAAAACACTAATTAAATGGTAAAAACAATGATGACTTCATGTACAATAATCAAATCCGAGTTAAAATCACTTACTCCGATCAACTCCTTGAAAATCTCTCTCAAAATCACCCAAAACTGAGCTCTTTAACTCAAAATATAGATAATGAAATAAAATCCTTGATTTCTCTATTTCTGCAGCAATTATCGCTTCTGAGGCCAATCTGTCGCACCTGCGAAAAAGCGATCACGGGTGCGGCCACCACTAAGGCCCAGAGACCTCCGCTCCTGCGGTCTCACTTCTGCGGACCAAATCTAGCTTCTGCGATCCTGCTTTTGTGGATGTCTAACCGCACCTGCGGTCCTGAAGCAATAGACCAAACTCCGCTTCTGTGGAGAAAAACCTACATTTGCGGTCGCGCACCTATGCGTCCACTTCACACCTGCGGTCAAAGCCCACCAATGCACAAACTGCTGCAGTCTCGCACCTACAGCCAAAACCACGCAGGTGTGATCACACCAGAAGCTTCAAGCTTCAGCCATTTCCTTAAGTCCAAATTCAATCTGATATGCATCCGAATCATACCCAAGGCCTCTGGAGCCCCATCCAAACATACTAACACATCCCAAAACATGAATCGAACCTACTCAAAGCCAAAAATCACATCAAACAACATCGATTCTATGAATCGCAACCCAATCTAAACTTATTCAAACCATGAACCTCCAACTTTCAAAACTAATGCCGATTCATACCAAACCAACTCCGATTGACCTCAAATTTTGGAGCCAAGTCATAAATAACACAATAGACCTATTCCAACCTCCGAAATTGGAATCCGAATATGATATCAATAAAGTCAACTCTCGGTCAAACTTCTCAACCTTCAAACCTTCAACTTTTTAACTTTCGCCAATTCAAGCCAAAACGACATACGGACCTTCAAATAAATATCCAAACATGCTCCTAAGTACAAAATCACCATACAAAGCTACCGGAATCATAAAAACTCTATTTCAGAGTCGTCTATACAAAAGGCAACCTCTAATCAACTCTTTCGACTTAAGCTTCCAACTTTGGGACTAAGCATCCCATTTCACTCTGAAACTTACTCGAAACCAAATGCAAGTCACTTAACCATAATATAACATAGAGGATGCAATAAATAGGGGAACGGGCTAAAATATCAAAATGACTGGCCAGGTCATTACAGAATGACGGTGCTTTATGGAAAGGAACCCTTATTGACTTGATGAGCCTGAGAAGGTACCTTCCTTTTTTGAACTTCTTTTTATGGAAGTCCCTTGATATCGCGTAGTACAACCTTTAGATTTTAAAGTAGGAGATTTGTCCTCCTTGTTATGCTCTTGAGGTGCGATCTCTAAAGGTGTAGCAATAACTAACCCAGCGGTATTTACCATAAATTGCAAGTGGTTTTCGAGGAAGTTTCCATGTACTCTTCCCAACAAGACTTATAATCGTACAAGACATACTTCTTCATCTGGCATAATAGGGGAAAATGTGGCCTTTGACCTACTTTTAGACAACACACAAATTCGTAAGAGTTTTAATCCTTCTTCTAAAGAGGTCTCACGAAAATCTTGATCTAAGAAAATGGGGATATCTTGATAGAAACCGAATTGACGACTGAAGCGATGAAGGCTATAGGGCTCCAAGATGAAGGTTGATCCATTTCTCAAAGGAAGGTATTTCAAGACAATACTCATAAAATGATTTAAATTGGATTCTTTCACATTGCCATCATCAAGATAATAATATGGTTGAGAATTACTTGGCATTGCGAAAGTCCATGCGGCACTTTCTCCTCCATGAATATGTTTTCTCACCCCCGTCTTCATTCCCAAAGTATCTTGTTGTTCCTTACCTGAATATATGGCCATAAGAGGAGTAGCTGGCCCATTTGTTAGAGAAAAATGAGTGTTGAAGTAACATGCCAACCAACCATACACATAATAAATTGAGAAATGAACCCTAGAAGATCGAGTGGTGAGCCATTTGAAAATGTGTTTAGGTCCCTGTAAATGCTAGCTAAGACTGGAAAAGAGAGGTTGATTCTTTTTCCACATGTTAGAAGGCCCACAATCTTTAAAGTCTCAGGCAGAATGAAGTCGCCTTCTTTTGTAGGGAGCACAAAGACACATAACCAGCATGATAGAAAGGCAACCAAGTATAGTTCGTCTTTCTTGTCGCTTCTAATGCCAAGTTTAGTAAATAGTGCTCTTCAACTTCCGACCAATTGAACATTTCATCTATGGCTCCGAAAGGGTTGTGTGTTGATTTGGGACGAGCCGACTTCTTCTCTTTTCTCGCTGGATGTTGTTCATGCTTTGTAATCGTTTTGCACCAAAACTCAATCCATCTTCTCACAGGGACATCAGGACATTTAGTGTTTCCCTCTTGGAATTGGTGACATGCATCAAACAATTGCTGAGAAGCTTGTGGAAGAAACTTTTTATACTTGTCATAACCACATGTAAGTTCTCGAGTATTTGGAATAACTTCCTCATAAGGAGACCCCATTAAAGGCAGACCCCCAATAGTGCATAAGTCCAAAACGAATATGAATAACTCTCCAACTAAGGTGAGCAACGCATTTGTAAGAGGACACCAAGCCTCACAAAAAGCTTGCATGATGCTTGAAGATTGATCATAAGTTAACGTTGAAGCATAAACACCATCGTAAATATTGGTGGCCCTCGATATTCGATGGCTCCTACTAAGGATATCTTCGGCCCACTCCCAATAGCAGGGAAGATAATGAAATTGACCACCAAAAGTTAAGGAATCACTCCATTGTACTTCTCCTTAGAGGATTTGCCGTCCTAAGCATGGGAAGGAACTTGCCACATTCTTAACTTTGTGATTATGGGAGCAAAGAGTCCATGTCTTGAATTTACGTTTGGTGTTTTCAAAAGTCAAGTCAACCAAAAGAAATGGATTTTGCAAGGGTGGCCAAGAAACTGCATATAAGCCGGTCAGTGGTGTATCAACTAGCAATCTGGTCTCCGTTTTATTATTCATGTTCTTTGAAATTACAAGATACTTGGACGTAGAGGAAGAGAAAGCTGAGTCTCGGAAGTAAACCATGTTCAAGCCGCGTGAAGAAAATATTTGTTATTACCTAAGTTAAAAAGGGAAGAGTGACAATTTTAATATTGAAAGAGAGCATGGATAAGTAAAACTTTTGCCCAAAAAAAAGAGGGGATGTCCACGTCGGAGTTTTTCTTTTAGGTTTTCGTTGCGAACTTTTAAAAGTATTCGTTTTGGACTTCTAAAGGTATTTTTCGCGAACTCTTAAATCCGTAACTTTAAGATTTTTGTTCGGAACTCTAAAAGGTGTGTCTCATATTTTTGAAGGTGCTCATTTTGAATTTTTAAAGGTGTTCGCAGCAAACTTTAAACGGTCCTCACTACCGGCTTTTAAAGATTTCTACCACGAGCTTTTGAGGGTCTTCGCCATGAATTTTAAAGGTCTTCATCGCGTGCTTTTAAAGGTCTTCACCATGAAATTTTAAAGGTCCTCACTGTGAACTTCTAAAGATCTTGACTACAAACTTTTAAGGATCTTTGCGCGAACTTTTATGGGTCTTCACAAAAATATTTAAAGGATTTCGCCATAACTTTTGAAGGTTTTTACCACGAGTGCTAATGATCTTCATTGTGAACTTTTTATAATCTTGATCACGAGCTTTTAAAGATATTTGTGCGAATTTTTATGGATCTTCACCATAAATTTAAAGGACATTATCACTAACTTTTAAAGGTCTTCATCTCAAACTCTTAAAGTACTTTGTAGTGTGACAAAGTTACTTATATTGTCTAAAAAGAAAAAAGAGACAACAGAGTAAAAGAAAAAAAAGGGCACAAGAAAGAAAAAGGAAATTACCTTTAATTCTTTCAAGCACCAAAGGCCGACTCGAACAACTTGCAAACATCGTAGATTGATGTTCAGTGCGTGCAGCTATTTATAGATTGTCAAATGCGGCTATGGAGAATAAATGGGACTTTATAATTATCTCCTAAGTAGAGTCACAGTACATTTTCCATTCCTAGTAAAATTGGGCTAGCAAAGGCGGTCATTTGTCAAATTCCGTATCCAAGTATAATTGGGGAACAATATCACGTTTGGCGGGATTTTTGTTCGGGCTTTTTGTACAAAGTTTCAATGGACTCACGTGTACACACTATCAGCATGTGATGCATGCGACAAATTACATGTATGTCTTCACAATTTTATGGTGTACATATTTAAAGACTCTTAATTTTGCGGGACTCACGTAGGAAGAGTTCGTGTCACGACCCTAAATTCCTACCTTAGGATGTTGTGATAGTATCTAATCTCTAACATTAGATAAGTCTAACATACATTGAGAATTAGCAGAAATAATAACGTAGAAATGAAATTGAACTATTAAACTGTCATAATAAGGCCCATACGGTTCAACTATCAAGTATCTCTTAAAACCGGTGAAACTAAGTCATAAGCACTAGCAGAAATACACTTAGAATCTCTAAATACAATACTATTTTAAACTGAATGTAAACAGTAATGCAACCAAAAGCAGAAAGTGACTCCGAGGCCTACGAGCGTTAAGTAGGTATACCTTGAAATATCCGAAGTAATTGATCAAATCACTGGTATCTGGCTCGAGCGGATGTACTTGGATCCGCACAAAAATGTGCAGAAATATAGCATGAGTACACCACAACGGTACCAAATAAGTATCAAGCCTAACCTTGATAGAGTAGTGATGAGGCCAAGTCAAGACACCTACTAGATAAAAAAGTACCTGAACAGAATATAATAATAATGAAAGATTAAGGCAATTAAAGGACAATAAAGCAATTTATCAATACCGGGCTAATAATGGAAATAAAGAAACAAAGGGAAACAAAAGAGTACATGTGATAAGACAACAAGTAACCAATTACAATCAAAACACTAGTGGAAAGAAATAAGAAAACAAGAACAACAACTGTTCAAATCATCAAGCCTATCCAGCATAGAATGTACAACAAGAGTATACCGAGGTACCATGCCTCATATTCACATTTCACAAGTCACAATCACAATCTTCATTATATCACTGCGTGAGCCTTGAATTTATTTTAAAAATATTTTTTTTGAAATAGCTACATGCGTTTTATCCCCCTTATCTCACCTCGTGGCTTCAAGAAATTCCCTTACTCGCAACACGCTTATATATCCCACCTTATCTTATCGCATGCACATCAACCCCTATCCTTATACCGCCGTATGCGTATCAATATCACAACACAATAATCCACTCGCCCACACGTGCCCATATGCCACAACTTTTCCAAAATCAATAATAACAATATTACCACAACACAAGGTCCATGGCTCAACCACAATGTGTACAACAATCTCAATTGCAGAAAAATAAATGAGAAATAACTCAACAAGGAAAGATATATCAATAGTCAACAACTTTAACCTTATTGTGTTAATAGCTTTCTCAACAACAACTTCAATACCCACAATATAGGTATTTCCCATGGAATGACAACTTCCAAATTCAAGTGCAAAACATAAGCTTACCAATGAAAGAGATAGCATAAAATATTAACTAAGTTTAAATGCATGAGAATAACTCATCAATGGAAAGAATGGCATGTAAGAAAAATTACACATAAATGCATATGAGAGTAACTTGACAATAGAAACTAGAACATGTAATGACAACTTTAATTAAGGCGTGTAAGAATAACATTGATAATGAAAGGTAGAATAGATAATAACACCATCAATTAAATGCTTACGAGTCACCTAAGAATCTGAACCGGTCAACTTGTATACATAAAGCTTGTGTGCACACTCGTCACCTCATGTACACGTCTTTCACATAATTCAAATATTACAATCACCCCAAATCCTAAGGGGTAGTTCCCTCACACAAATTTAGTCAAGATACTTACCTCGACTAAGACAAATCAACACTCAAAAATAGCTTTTCCATAAAATTAGCCTCCGCACAACTCAAATCAAACCAAAAACGACTTAATATCATCAAACAATGCAAGAGGAACCAATTACGATTAACAAAGCTATGATCTTTACACAATTTCTTAAAAGTCAATCCTGGGCTCATCCGGTCAAAACCCGAGTCCAAGGGTAGATCTTGACTACCCATAACCCCACGAGTCTATATATGTATTTTGTTTTCAAATCCGAGTCCAATTCGACTCAAATCCCAAATTTTTATTTTTCAAAACAAAGAAAAAAATTCCCAAATATTCTCTTTGATTCTAAAAATTTTGATGTTAAATCTCATATATAATCATGATATATAGTTGAAAATTGATCAAAATCACTTACCCAATAATTATAGGTAAAAATCCCCTCTCCAAATCGCCTACTACCGAGTCTAAGATTAAAAAAATAAGAGAAATGAGATGAAATTTTGTCCTCCCAGCCTTTAGTTCAGTTGCAGATGTCGCAATTGCGTCGCCTGACAAATGTGAGCCTACCCTTTTCCAATTGCTCGTCGCATGTTACAACCCATATTCGCATACGTTAGTTTACGCCATAAGTTGGTCTACGTTGGTCCGAGAAGAGATTATATTTGAGATGATAAGAATTTAGTCCTATTGGTCTTAAATGAGGCAAGGGTGTATAATGGTGGTTAACAAGTATTAGAAGTTAAACGACTTAAGGATATTGTAACTCGTATTTTCGGGTAAATCGAGAGGTGATAAATATTACCAAGAGTTCATATTTTATGGTATTTGAATCATATAATATTCGTTTCATAAGTAATGAAGTCAAACGAGTTATGAAACAAAAGTCGACAAAGGTTGTCGCAACTTGGGTTCATAATTTTACTCATACTTTGGGTCAAATGTCACTAAGCTTTTCTCACAATATACTTGGAATTATGGGGTGATATACCCACCAAATTAAATATCTATGAGTATAGTTTCCAACGCGTCAAACCGTTTGTCGATACGATCTCAGAATTGGGAGATATTCGCATTTGTGCGAGACTGCGCCAAGCACCTCTCTATGGGGCCCACATAGGCGGTTTAAGATATATGGATATATATATATATATCATACCTCAAACCCATTTTAAGTCATTTGTTTTCAGTATATTCAGAGCTTAGAACCCTAAGAACACCCTCTCAAGGTTCTCTCATGATCCAAGACCAAAACAAAGGGCAAACAACACAAATCAAGCATCGGGAATCCCGTGGCGCTAGTAAGTTCCTATTTCCTCTTGTTGTTGCTGATTTTTGTGTTGTTCTAGCTCGTGTGGAAGGTTGTTTTATGTTGGTTGTATTCTGTAAAATACTCCCTCAAGTTTAAATATCAACCCTAGGTAATTTCAAGTCTTCTAAAGTGATTCTAGTACCGAAAAACCCTAATTGATTGCTAGCTTCGCTTCTTTGTTCTTGTGGCAGCATTGAAGGGATATTTCATGTTCAATTAAGGGAAAATTGGAGTTGTTCTTTCTATTTATAGGTAAGGAACCTCTTATCCTACATGTATTTAAGATTATCCAAGTTACGGCTCAGTCGTTGAAGCTAGAACTTGTGAGATATACATCGAAAGGCTTGCTAGTAATGTTGTTGGTTGTTGGACTGTTTTGGGGGGCTTAATATGATTATTATAGATGTTGTTTGGGCTGTTTGGTAATTTTTTTAACTTGTGGGAAGTCATATATATAGGGGAGGTGTTGTCTGTTTCATCGCAAAATAGGTTACAGTTGATACATAATAGTTACGACGCTTAAACGATAACGGTACTGTCATTTCTCTTGTTGTAGATTAAGGAGTCATGAAATTTTCATAGCTTGAGGTTGGGAAGTATATACAAGGTATGTGAGACTGTCCCTTTCCTTCTTTTGCACGACTCTGATTGTACATAATGCAATGAACGAGCCTCCAAAGATACTCTACTCTTAGAAGGTAGTAGTACTTATATTGTTTCCCCTCTTATGGGAGGATTGATGCTGATGTTACTTCTTTGACCTTACGCCACCCCGAAAGGTTGAAAGTGTGATTCCAATGAGTCCAGCATGCATTATCTATTTTACTCTACCGAGCCGCGCTATAGTTGGCCGGGTATGGCACCTATTGTGCAACTATATATATGTATCTATTTTACTCTACTGAGCCGCGTTGTAGTCGGCATCTATTTTACTCTACCGAGTTCGCACTATAGTCGGCCGGGTATGGCACCTACTGTGCAACCTCTGATCAGTTGGGTATGATGTTACCGAGCCTTATGATGGCCGGGGTATAATATGATGATGATGAGGCCCACAGAGGCGTATGTATATGATGATTTTAAAAGGATATATATG
>MCJB01033297.1:0-29169 GCA_002018475.1 Nicotiana obtusifolia | reverse complement strand
ATATTTTCTATCCCTATGCACATTACTGTTCTTACATTGTGATTTCCTGTCTTACATACTCAGTACCTTATTCGTACTGACGTCCTTTTATTTGTGGACACTGCATGTCGTGCTGCAGGTCCTGATAGACAAGCAGACGAAGCTCCCCCACCATAGTAGGCTGCCAGTTCAGCGTGTATTGGCGAGATCCCTTCTCCGGACTTGCTGTGGTCTTGGTATGCATTGCAGCAGTTATGTTCTTTTAGAGGCTCATAGACAGGTGTCGACTCATGTATAGTTGGGATTGCCTTGTCGGCAAATTTATTTTGTTGTATAGTTTTTCATGACAGCCTTGTCGGTCATGTTATATATATGTTTATGTCATTATTTGGAAGGACATGGTTATGTCATTATCATGGGATTATTTTCTGCCAATTATACTGATCTCATTGGCCCTTATAGGTAATAAGAAAGGTTAGATAAAATGTACGTTGGTACTTGGCAAGTAAGGCCCGGGTGCCCGTCATGGCCCTCCGGTTTGGGTTGTGACATCGCAATTGCAATACAGATGACGCAAATGCGACACTTGGGACCCCCTTTCTTTGATCACAATTGTAATGCTGGTGCTCACAATTGCAAAACTTAAAGCACCAGCACAACAACAACCTATAATTGAGTTCAAACCATTCTGAAATACGTCCGAAACTCATCCGAGCCCTCGGAGCTCCAAACCAAACATCCACGCAAGTCTAAAAATATCATACGAACTCGCTCGTACGATCAACATACCAAAATTCATCTAGAACAACGAACCGAACATCTAAACGCATGAATTTCAAAAGAAAACTCAAAAACTTCTAGCATTGCAACCAAGCGTACGAATCCTATCAAATCAATTCAGAAACGCACCAGATTTTGCGTACAAGTTCCAAATAGCAAGACGGACTTATTGCAAGTACCAAAACCAAATTCCGAATCTGATAGCAGTAAAGCCAACCTACAATCAAACTTAGGGAAGTTTCTAAACCTCAAATTGCCAACTTCAGCAAAACAAGTCAAATCAACCTAGGGACCTACGAATTTAATTCCCGGCATATGCCCAAGTCCAAAATCACAATACGAACCTATCAAATCCATCAAAATACCATTCTGGTATCGTTTTTAAAAAAGTTAACCTTCGGTCAACATTTTCAACTTAAGCTTCTAAACCAATAACCCAAGGGTCCAAATCAACCTAAAACTTTTCCGGAGTAAAACTAACCAATGCCGTAAGTTATAAAACCACAATACACATGTGTTAAGAATCAAAAGAAGAAACAGGGCTCAAATACATAAACGACCGCTCATATCGTTATAATTGAAAAAATCCAAATCACTTTAACTTTAAAAATATTTTATATGACAAGTGCCTTGGTACTTCGCGTGAGTATATTATCCCTTGAAGTTTAACAGTGTTGTGAGGTTTATTTAACTTTGCAATTGTATAAGCTCTTATACGAGTATTCAAGCATGAGCACTTCAAGTCTTATCCTCGAAATCTGGCAAGCCTACATCCTAACAAATCTTGAAGTAGGGGCATTTGTAGGCAATTAAAATTTGATAAAATTTTAATCTATAAAAAATTTGATAAAATTTAAATTAAATATATTGTGGTCCAAGAAAAAATATTAGGGGCGAAATTGGATTAAATATTTAAATCCAATGAATATGGATTTAATGAATATATCCAAATAGGTTGGGCTAGCCCATTTAATTGGGCTATAACTGATGAGCCACTTTGTTTAACCCAAGAAGTTATATAATCTTAGAGGCCTAGTTTGTTGCCACGTGTCAAATGACGTGGCAGGCTAAGTCAGATGGAAGAGCCAATTAGACCATACCACATATTGAAATGACATAGCATACCAAGTCAAATTAAAAGGCCAATAAAATTGTATCATGTGTACAATTGACATGTTCTGGCCAATCAACTGCGGCATTGTCACACTTCAATCTGATTGGTCGGAACGAGTTTGTTCTCATCACAACACTTCCCTCTCACAACTATAAATAGAGGTCTTCATAACTCAGAAAAGACACCAGAAGTTATAACAAGAATCAAGAGAGAGCTCGTGGATCAGACGCTGTAGATTTCTCTAAAAGTTACAAGCATTCAAGTGTTCTGAGGATTAAAGGATCAAGGCGAAGATTCAAGAATAAGCTGCAAGCCCTTGGATTAAAAATACTTCAAGATCAAAATCAGATCTCACGCACTTGGATTAAAATAAAATAAAATTCAGGATTAAGCTCGAAGACTCTTTTATTTACTATTGGAAAGAAGAATAAGAGGATTCATAAAGATTGTAATACTCATATTGTTTGAAATAAAATACTACGATTGTTGCAATATTTTTTGATTTCGATTATTTTTTTGACGCAAATTTATTGTCTATAGCCTGATTCATAGTTCTTGATTGGTCTTGGCATTTTGCAGTGACTGTCCCTTTAATGTACACCAAATTTTTCACTAAAGGGGGGCCTCCTCAATATCCATGGATTTGAGAACCAAGGAAAACTCAAAAACTACATAATTGACTTGGCTTATGCTACATTGGATTCGGACAGTGACCTTTATGAGCGCTTTACTTTGATTTCACATACAGAAAATGCACAAATGGTTGTCGTTGAACAAGTAAACATTAACAATTTATTTGCTAACATTGAAGATGAGGAACAAGATTGGAACATTATTAATCTCGTGGCTGGCTCAGATGATGATATAGCAAACTTAGATGACTTTGAAGGCATGGATGAAGATGAATTTGGTGCCAATTTTGAAGAAAATGCAGAAGTGGCTGTTGATATACAAGTAAATATTAAAAATTTAGTTGGTAATGCTGAAAATGAGGAGGAACAACAATTCTACTGTGGCTAGCTCAAACGATATCGGAAACTTGAACGATTTTGAAGGCATGCATCATAATGACTTTGCTGCCAACATTGAAGTTCGACGGAGAACAAAATGCCAATATTGAAGCTGAGAATGAAGCATTTCCAGTCGATGGAGAAGCAAACATAATCATTAATCTTGCATAGATGATCTTCTATACTTAAAAAAAAAAAAAAAAAAATAGGCAGGAGTCTTTCTACTAATTCATGACACTAACTTATGAGATTTTCGAAAGAGAGGTGGACGAAATGTACTACGATGTGGCCTAATCAGGTTGCTTGGGATAATTGTGACATGATACTTAATTCATTTAGGTTTGTTATCTGCAAAGGATGAGTCTTGCATATCTCTCATATTCTTTTATCTATTAACATTCAGACACTTTGGTTTGTTCATTTAAGTGGTGTGTTATTCCTTTATCCGATCTATCTTGTATCCTTTCATCTTACAATTGGCTTATCAACTCAAGCAGTATAAGAAGATGCCTAAGATAATTCTTAGTAAGAGACATGTAACTGTTATGATGAAATAGAATTGAGTATCCTTTACCAAGAAATTGAGAAAGTAGCATAAGGTTGCCTCTAAAAAATTTTATTTAATTATTTAAGCTGCATCCAACAATTTGAAGAAGAGAAAAGTGATCTGGTAGCATAGAAGGGAAAAGAACTAGTATATCTTGTTATGGAAAAATGATAGAGTTATTTAATCTTTTGATCTTTCTATTGAGAAATCAACAAATGAAGCAACAAAATATAATGCATCAATTACCAAATTGCAATTGCTTGCAGCCAAGGTGAATCTTCTCTGTTTTAGCTCTGTATCATTTTCAATTTTGGGAAACCCCCGGAACAAGAGCAGAGCAGCCTTTCCACTCTGCTCTTACAGGACACGAAGCCTCTATTAAGCATAGGGGATGAACTTAGAAAGTTGTTTTCTAAGGTGCAGAGAGCCACCTTAGAAAACAACTTGGTTTAGAGAACAAATTGGTAAACTTAATTGAAAAAATATGTCAAGTGAGGACAGCATAATATGATTAAATTGTTTAAGGGGCTAAGTTTAAGAATACATACCAAACCAAAACAAAAGTGTGAGGAGAAGGAAAGGAAAGGCCAAAAAGAGCGAGAGAGGGAGAGAGTTTGGTAGAGTGAGAAAGTGTGTATCTTGCAAATAATCGAAATCACATCTGCTTAATATTTTATACTCTTATGAATTAAAGCTATGGGCCGATTTACTTTTTCCTTCTTCCTTTTCCCCCCTCTTTTGATGGGATGCATCTGATGAGTCGCGTGAAGCAAATAAGTAGTAGTACTTCTTTCTAGGTGTGTTAGGGTTAGGTTGACTGTTTGGATTATGGATGTCTAACGGGACGGAACGGAACGGGATGAGACGCTTTTAGGATAACGACAAGGAACGATTCCTTAACGCGAGAAGGGGGGTGGGGACCTTAGCGGGTTGGGATTAGGGGAATATACCTGATGTTTGGAAAAAAATATATATTTTTGTATGCAAGTTGTCTCACATTTTGCCATTAAGATGACTTGAGCTTACTTTTGGTAATTATATGTGTAGCAGTCTATTGGAAGTGATTTGGAATGAATATGTACAAGTTGAAGTTAAAATAGAAGAAAATGAAAAATAGCATCCAGCGTGGCCTAGCGCACCACCTGTAGCACCAAAAACAAAAAAAGAAAGAAAAGGTCAAAAGCTAGAGCCCAGGTCACGTGTCACACCACCTGTGGCGCCAGAAACGGTCACGACAAATAGTCCAGTGCTAGGAGAGGTCGCATCATCCTGAAATCTCCTATGTTGACTTGGAGAATGTCTTTTCAGTCCTACACATCTCTAACATGTATACGTGGTTCCAAAAACTAAATTTGGGGGCGTTGGACGATTTCTATAGGCAAGACAACTGTGTGGAGCAACTTTGGAGGAGAAAAACATTGAGTTCTTCAATCTTTCATCTTTTCTTAGTAATATTATAATGCAAATTGCTTGTTTAGTTATTATTATGGCTATGAGTGGCTAAGAACTCTATTTCTATAGTTGTGGTTATTATGAATGGTTTTGAAATTTATTAATTATACCCTTGTTAATATAAATTATCATTTTGTGGTTGCTTCTCTAATTCTTGTTTTAACTTATGAATTATTGTAATACCGATTCACCATACTATCTATGCTATGATTGAAAAAGCCATGTTTAGACTAGACTAGAATTATTGAGGGATTTTTTCTGAGCCCATGGCCTGGGAAAAGAATTTGCAGTTAGGATAGAAATATGCCTAACTGTAACGAGCCGGTCAGTCATTTAGAGTATTTTAGCCCCGATCCCCTATTTAATATCCCTCTGTATTATATTGTGATTACATGACTTGCCCGGGTGTTTGATGTTTGGTTTCGGGAGAGTTTCGGAGTGAAATGGGACACATAGTCCATAAGTTGGAGGTTTAAGTTGTAAGAATTAACCGTGATTTGACTTTTATATAGACAACTCTGGAATAGATTTTTGATGGTTTCAATAGCTCCATATGGTAATTTTTGACTTAGGAGCGTATCCGGATATCGATTTAGAGGTCCGTAGATCGTTTATGTGTGAATTGGCGAAAGTTGGAAAGTTAAAGGTTTGGAAGGTCGGAAAGTTTGACCGGGAGTTGACTTTATTCATATCGGGGTCGGAATCCGATTTTGAAAGTTGGAATAGGTCTGTCATGTCAATTATTACTTGGGTGCAAAATTTGAAGTCAATCAGAATTATTTTGGTATGGATCGACATTAGTTTTTGAATTCGGAAGTTCATAAGTTTTTTAGGCTTGAATCGATGTGCGATTTGTGATTCTAGTGTTGTTTGACGTGATTTGACACTTTAAGCGTGTTCTATGATGTTATAGGACTTGCTGGTATGATTGATTGAGGTCCCGGGAGCCTCGGCTGTAATCAGGATCATGTTTGGTGCATTTCGGAACCTTAAGGATTTCTGAAGTTTTTGGTTTCCGTTCGCGAGATAGGTCTCGCGTTCGCGAAGGGTTTCTGGGGAGGCAGGTGAGGTTGCTCTTCGCCTTCACGAAGGGTGGACACGCGTTCGCGAAGGTAGGAGAAGTTTTTCACTGCGTTCGCGTAAGAGGGGTCGCGTTCGTGTAGGTCTAGACTCAGTGTTCATCGCGTTCGCAAGGGGTATCTCGCGCTCGCGAAGAGGATTTTGGAAACTATGTTTTGAAAAAGGTACGAAGTAGCTCGGTGTCAGCTCTGCTTGTTGACGGAGGATGAAAAGATCTGCACCTTTCTACCCTTGTGATTATTGCTCGCTGGGCTCGCACAAAATCAAAGTTTATCAGAAGCCCGGTCTAAATTTTCAATGAATTTATCTTGAATCGAGATCTTTTGGCTCAACTTTATCCCAGTTTGCTGAGGGAGCAACCCCATTTTTCACCATGAATTGGTCAAAATATGCGGAATTCAGATTTAAGTTTCAAAATGAAGGGTTCTTCTCATATTTCACTTTTTGAACTTAGAGAACTCGGTGGGAGGCAATATTTCGAGGTTTCTTTAGAGAGATCATTGGGGTAAGAAATCCTAACTCCGTTTTGGTTAATTTACATGAATCTATTGTTAATTTCATCATTTAATTAGTGGTTTGAGTTGGAATATTGAGGAAAATGGTAGAAACTTCCTAGACTAAATTTTTGCATTTTGAAAGGTGATTTGAGGTCGGATTTAAGTAATTCTTGTATGATTGGACTCGTTACCAAATGGGTGTCCGGATTTTATAATTTTAGTCTGGTTCCGAGATGCACTCGTGTTGACTTTTTTGAGTTGACTTTTTACTTCTTTGCAAAGATCATAATGCTACTATTCGAATTAGCTTCATATAGTTTATATTTATGGTATGAAGTTGTTTTGGCTAGATTTGAGTCGTTCGGAGTAGGATAATCGAGGGAAAGGCCTATTAGTGGATTGATTAAGCGTGATTTAAGGTAAGTGACTTACCTAACCTTGTGAGGGAGAATTATCCCTTAGGATTTGTGTTGGTTGTGATAATTGTGATAGGTGAAGGCCATGTACACAAGGTGACGAGTGTGAACACATACTAAATGTGGAAATTACCGATTTTAGCTATGTAGATTCCGTTCATGCCGTAATTGAGTTGCCTTAACATGTTATAGTCATCATTTCTAGTTTATTTTCACATGTCTGCTTGTCTTATTCTCTTGCATGCTAATTCCCCTACATGTTTGATTGAAGTTCATGTTTCCTTTATTCCGTATTCATTATTTAATCGTTAAACTCTTTACTTGAGGTTGTTAAATCGTGGAGCATCTTGTTGCTGAAATTGGTATTGAAATATAAAGGTTGTGATTCACATTAAGGTAAAGTATTAAGTTGTGAAATACCATTCTGTTGAGTTGTTCATTTCGGTTATTATTATTGAGACTCTTCTGTACTTTGTGGCTGATCCATGAGCTCTTTACTGTGAAATTACTATTATTGTTTGGTTCGCTTGCAAGTTGTGATATTGGGCACTTGAGGCGCGATCTGTGGTACATTTTGATATTGATACGCATGCGGTGGTATAAGGTTTTCGGGTTAAAACGCATGCGGTGAGATAAGGTGGGCTAGATACGCGAGGCTAGTAAGGGAAGTCATGCAGTGTGATAAGGTGGGCTAAAATGCGCGATGCTGTTTCGGGAAAATCATTTTCAAAACTAAATGTAATGGCTCCCGCAGTGATGTAAGGAAAGATTGTGACTCATTTTGTGATTTGAGACTACGAGGCGGTACCTCGTTAGTGACTCTGATTGGCATTCTCTATTTTTGCACTTGTCTTTGGTTGTTGTTTCCTTAGCATACTCTTCATTGTTTTCTCCGTGTTGTACTAATTACTTTAGTTCCGTGTAGCTAACCTTGATATGTTATGTTGTTTCAGTTTCATTACTGTCATCATTACATTGCCTTACACTTGTTCAGCCTATCATTTATTCAAGTAGGGCCTTGACCTGACCTCGTCACTACTCTACCAAGGTTAGGCTTGGCACTTACTGGGTACCGCTGTGGTGTACTGATGCCACGCTTTTGCATATTTTTTTGTACAGATCCAGGTACTTCTTACTAGTCTGAGCGACAGTGAGTAGAGTCTGTGCGTGGAGACTTCAAGGTACACCTGCTAGCGTCTGCAGGCCTCGGAGTCCCCCTCCACCTGGATTATTTTATTTCCTTGTCCTTATTTAGACACTATTGTATATAAATACTCTATATCATTCCATAGAGCTTGTGACTTGTATTTCGTCGGGTTTTGGGCAATTATGTATGTACTGAGTTGTGGAGATTTTACTTATACCAATTGTTGGATTTTGAGTCCTTTAATTATTTTTTAGGTTATCTCTGCATTAATGTTAGGCTTACCTAGTCTTAGAGACTAGGTGCCGTCACGACATCCTACGGAGGGAATTTAGGATCGTGACAAGTTGGTATTAGAGCTTTAGGTTCATAGGTGTTACGAGTCACAAGTAGGTTTAGTAGCGTCTCGCGGATCGGTACGGAGACGTATGTGCTTGTCTTCGGGAGGCTATGGAACTATTAGGAAAAGCTTCACTTCTTGGATTCCTTATCATGCAAATTTGTTGACTTCGGAATTCTAAATCTCTATCTTTCTATTCTCTGACAAATGGTGAGGACACGAACAACTGGATCTGACAATCAGACACCCACGCCCCCTGCTAGAGCCGCGAGAGGCTAGGGCCGGGGCCGTGTTTAGAGGCTGAGGATGTCCATGTGGTGCAGCCAGAGCACCTGCACAAGCTGCTACAGAGGAGCCACCACTAGCTTCAGTTGGAGGGCAGGCACCTGAGACGCCTGTTACTTTCCCTGCACTTCAAGAGACCCTCGCCCAGTTTTTGAGCTTCTTTGGCACTTTAGCTCAGGCAAAGTTGATCCCACTAGCTCCCGTCACATCTCAGGCCGAGGAAGGAGCACAGACTCTCGCCACCCGCACCCCGGAGCAGCAGGTTCTAGTTGACCAGGTCCTAGAGGTCATACTAGTACAGCCGGTCACCACAGTTCAGCTCGAGGTTAGGGCAGTCTTCTGAGAGGCAGCAGCTCAGGCTTGAGAGGTACAAGAAGTACCACCCTCCTACTTTTAGTGGGAATGCTTTCACTACATTCCAGCTAAAGGGAGCAGCGTATTAGTAGTGGCGAGCGTATGGTTAAGGGTTCTTGTTCTTCTAAGAAGAAGGTATTAGACACCATTAAAATCTACCTGAGGTAGCTCCATAGGACGTAGACTAGGTTTGGGATCAATTATTTATACTATGCCTTAATTACTATTAAAGATTACGACTTGCTGTACATCTAAGTCTGTACATTTAAGTGAGAGTATGATGTTAATAAAGGGATGTGAACTTATGAAGGTGTCAAAAGATATGTTGGTGGATTAAAAAGGTTTTTGGAATATGTGTGTAGATGGTTGATATTTATAAAGCATGCAAAAAGAGGTTAAGTTATAGAATATTTGTGTGACTCTAAGAGATGTTTATAAGAAGGTGAGCCTAAGATATACCTTGATCTTTAAAACTTGAAGAAAAGCGATCTTTTGAAAATCTATTTGGGGCGATAGTACTTTACCTTTTATGAAAATTCTGATTTGCCTCTTTGATGATAAAGCTTGCGATACTTTTTGAAAATGGGGCTGCTGTTTTTACTAAGTTCTGAGCTTCAAAATCTTTTTTAAAAAATGAAGGTGAGCAAGAATATAGTAATGATATGAGCAAATTATAATTAAGAAAATGGGGATTAATTTACTAACTAATTCCTTCTAAATCTTATATTATTTAAGGCTTGCCTATGTTTCGTGTGATATTAAAGCAAGAAAATAAAGTATATGATCTAATATATGAGTGTTATATACATGTGAGACAGAAACAAAGAACAAAATACAACAAGACACCCGGCTAAACTAGTGAAGTTGTAAACAATGATAAAGGAGTTGAGGTAAAGAGGACTAGACTCTGGTAATTGGGCCAAAAGAAGGCAGGCCTAGTGGTAAAAAGATGCGGCTACAGCCGATTTTGGACTCTCTAGAAAAATGCAACAAGTCTGGGATTGGGCCTGAGGAACTCAGCGGGCCCAAATGGATGTACATCTCCGAAAGAAAGGAGAAAATCATTAGATACATACTCCATATATTCAGCGTATTCAACCACGTATGAAATATATAAACAGACGACCGGAACAAGAATATATTAGAACATCAATACTCAAATACAATGAGAAACTATACTAATGCAGTAGCTATGCATGGAAAATAATTTACATTGAAAATCTTTCGTTGTCATTAAACATTAAACCTCTAAAGAACCAAAAGTGTCAACAAATTAAGGGCTAAGGAGGGAGGTTTACTCCAAGTCGATGCCTCCTTTGAATCCCCCAACATTTCAAAGTTTCCAAGGGACTCAAGGCCCAGGGCAACGCTCGTGCCAGGGAGAGCAGCCCAATTTAGAGTTAAACTCCACTCCCAAATACCCCTAACCACTAACGACTTATTTTACCTCTATGGGTTTAAGTGCCAATGAGGCCCTTTCAATGTAAACCAAATGCTATAATATCCCTACCACAGAAGTACACTTTCCCTTCTAACATAAGAACAAATTATAACTGCATTTATAATATCACGTGAAGGATATACATATTAAAATAAGTCAGATATACATGAGGGAACAGATAACACTATAATATACTGTCAAAAGGTATAGACCTAATTGAAAAAAAAAACCAAAGGGAAGGTAAAGAACACAGAGTTCGGATGTGCATCAACACAAGAAATACAGATACCCCTGTCCCCGCAAACTAATTATTAGTTGATTAGCTTAGGTCTTGCCACTAACATATGCATGGGTTAATATCACTACTTGGAGCCTTTTAAAAGGGCATCAGTAAAGGTTCAGACAAAACAATTATAACTAATCACTTTTACAGAAGTTATCAGAGATATTATAAACATGATTAGCGCTCTCAATATGACTATAGGTTCACTGATTTGAATATGAAATTCCTGAAAGTGCTCAACAGGATCACATCCATAACAGTATTAACCTTAAATAAACTATTATGTTCAGGTAGTATCAATAAAGCACTTCTGATAAGATTTAAAATCAGATTCAGTTTCAAAATAACAAAAGAGAGGACTTAGTATAACTTCAAAACAAAAACATGGGATCATGAAGTCATGGATATAAACAGGGATATATGCAGTATTCGATCAGTTGTACATAGACACTTCAAGTGGGGCTGTGATCTTATTCAAACAAGGTGAACACCTTACTAATATCAGCAATTTCATAAAGGGGCCAGGGTTATAGACAAGGGAAGGATTATGCCAAACAGGTTTAGCTTAGGCGTATAGCCTAAATTAGCATTTGAATATGAAGCATTCATGTTCAGTTAAAAACATTTATCTCTCAATTATAATAAGAATGACCATGTCCTATTTTTTATGAAAAAGAAAACTTGGGAATAACGTGGATGTATGCTTTTCAAAGTCAGCGGTGTTACAAAACAGATTAAAGAAAAGACAGTACAATATCAAGCAGGTTTTGGCTTAAACATGTAACTGAAGGCTTTGTCTAAACATGAGGCAGTGTGTCAAGCTTGAAGACAGTCATGACTATGTATGTTCTTTGAAAGACAGCTTGATAACAACAAAATATAGGCAAAAGGACCACTGAAGTTCATAAGAATTCATCCTAACAAAACTTGTTTCAAATAGGCATAACCATCAGTTAGACATGAACACAAGATTGTCACAATGATAACTCTGAAGTCATTCCCAGAATTAACAGATATTGATAGAGAGGGAGAGCATTTAAAACACTTAGACTTTTTCATTTTTCAGATAAATGATGAAAGATACAAGCTTATGAACTTTCAAGATTATCCTAGTTAGGATTATCAAATAATAAACTCGACCATAAGACAAAAGAATGCAGGAAAACAATACGTAGAGGTAGAGATCACAACAGAATCATCAACGAAAGACTATGAAGTTTAGTATTACATGAGCAGTCATTCAAAGCACATTAAGGGAAATTAATCATGTATACTATTTAGACTCAGAAAATGAAAGTCATTTGAGGTCATATAACAGCCTGATTAACATTGATTGAAGACTCAGAAGTATGGTAAGTGTTCATAAGCAGACAACATCTTATCATAAATAAAAATAAACATTTCTATACTAGTTACAAGCATCATTAACGATTATAGCTCATAGAAGACAACAAATGTATTCATAATGTTCAAATAAGGTGATCAAAAGAGAGAAGTTAGGGATGTACTAACCTTTTCGAGGGCAACATGCCAAACAAGAATTTCTCTTAGTTTCATAAAACCCCAAAGCCTCAAAGCAGCGAAAGTACTCAGAAATGAAAAAAAAAAAAGAAATCAATTGAAACCCTAGTATTTGGAATTTCAAAATTGCTCTTAGATGATTGTTCTTTTGTCTAGTTAGTGATTCTAGATTGTGGTGGATGATGTTAGGTTGTTTAGGTGAGAACATTAAAGGCCCTTTTTTATAGTGCCATTAAGGCTCTTAGGGTTCTAGCAGACTCAAAATCATGAGTGGGAAGTGACGAAAGATTGAGGATGATAGCAAGATTGAGTGAAAATCTGAGAGACATAGGGGAAAATAAGGTCGAGTTTACTCGAGCCTCGATTGTTGAAGCTTTGGACCGGTGGTTAAACCCTAACGTCTAGAGGCATTATACCTTCAAACACTTTGCATCAATTATCTTAAGATTAAGAGAAAATAATCTATTCTTTGCCATATGCACTTTAGCAATTAGAATTCCGCTTGAATCTCTAAGCCAAAGATGTATATTTTTCATGTGGATATCATATCCCTTTTCAAAAAGTTGTCCCAAACTCAAATTATTACTTTTTACTTTTGGCACATAATAAACATCTTGAATTAACTTGTGGCCACCATTTTTACAGGAGATCAGAATCGTACCTATCCCTTCGATTTGAATCTTTGAAGTATCTCCAAAGGAAACATTTCCTCTCACTGACTTATTGATCTCCACAAACTTGTCTTTACATCCACACATATGATTGCTTGCTCCATTGTCCAAATACCAAGAACTACAATCATCCTTGTCTTCTTCTCTGAGTGCCAACAACAATGCCAACTCATCTTCTACTTTCTTATCGTCAACAAGGTTAGCTTTCTCTTCAACATTGCTATGGAATTCTCAAGAGTAATGGCCAAATTTATGACAATTATAACACTCAATTTTTCATTTGTCATACCTTTGCCCATTATTTTTTTGGTAGTAGCCATGTCCTATTCCTCCTCTTTGTCCACGGCCACGACCTCTGAATGATTGATGCATTTTAACTTCATTATTGAAGTTGTTACTATTACTTCTTCCTCTTCGATGACCGCCACGGCCTCGTCCTTGTCCATTCCCTTCATAGCTTTTTTCACCTCCATAATCCTTAAAGGATGCTTGAGTTTTAAGAAGTTGCTTCAGTGTCTCTTCTTGTCTCCTCTTAATCTTTTTTTGTGGGCCTGTAAAGAACCCTCCAATTGCTTTACCGTCATTGAGTCTAAATCTTTATACTCCTCAATAGCACACACCACAAAATCAAACGTAGGTGTTAAAGTGCAAAGGATCTTTTCAACCACACGGACATCTTCTATGTCTTCCCCATATCTTTTTAATTGATTCACAATAGCCTTCACTTTTGAACAATAGTCCGAAATGCATTCGGATTCATTCATTTTTAAAACTTCAAAATCAGCACTTAAAGTTTGAAGTTTTACCTTCCTCACCTTACCAACTCCCTGGAGAGAGTTTTGAAAAATCTTCCGACCTTCCTTTGAGGTGGTAGCATCTTCCACCTTCTCAAACATGGCATCATCCAAACATTGGTGGATGAGTGTGAAAGCTTGTTGATCCCTTTTCCTTGTCTTTGCCAAGACTTCTTTCTCATTTTGAGGCAGAGCTTCCTCATTATCGTGTTTTGCATACCCTCTGTCTATAATTTCCCACACATCCTGAGAGCCAATAAAGGCTTTCATACATAGACTTATTTTCTTATAATTATCTTTTGTGAGACGGGGGTACTGAAAAGACAGCGGACCATTACTCGCCATGGCTCTGATACCACGTTGTTGGGAAACATATAATATCCCGCCTAGGAATAATCTCCACAGTAATAACAATAACACAAGAGAGTAACAATGATAACAAATCTTTTAACAGGGTAAAATATAATACCACTATAATATTACAACTTGGTAGTGTCAAGAGACTACTACAACTTCAAAATAAATAACGCTCTTTATTTTAAACACCTCTATATAATATTACTCCCACTCAATATTTATCTCACAGACTACAATCTGTGGATTATTCTCTCTAACTCTTTCTGGTTTCTCTCGATTTGGTGTACTTGAAATGAAACTGAATGGCTCTATTTATAAGGAAAGGAGTCGTCAAATTCAGCCAATCAAATTCATTCGTTGCAATTTGCAGATTTGCAAATTGCCATCTGGTTACCGTCTATTTCAACTTGTTGCCAACTTTTGTTTTGCTTTTTCTTTTCTTTATTCTTATTTGAATGGGTCCCACAGTTGTTGTGGGATTAAGTTTGCTATATTTTTGTTACAATCTTGATCATGTTTGACGGAGATCATTTCTCAATGAATTAATAGGTCTTCTTTGTGTCTAGTTAGTGTTTAAGAATTTCCTTCGATAGTACTTTTAAGTTTCAGTGGTTCAGTGTCATATATCAAGTTCAGGGGCTAATTTCCTAAATTTTGTGTTTGTATGTTGCTGCTCGTTTTTAGGTTATATTCTAGCGGCGTTTGTTTTTATCAAAATATTAGTTTCTCCCTAAGTAATCATCTTTAGGGTGCTAATCATGAAATAACAGTTGAAATCTGTCAATACGTTATTTAAAATATCATTAGAATACTAATCAAGTTTGCTTTTCTCTTAGTGCATGTTACTACTTTTAGTAGAAAATTTTAAGTCCAGATGTTCATGTCTTTCCTTTAATGATTTGCTTTAGGAGCTTTACGTTTCTTTTAGATGTTTACTTCTGTTCAAATGTATTTGAGTCTTACGGGCCAGTATCATGCTTAAGCCATTCAGATCCTTTATTTCAGCTTAGTTATTTATATTTTAACGTGTTTTCCGTACTCTTTCTGCGATCTCCATGTGTTCATGTTACTCTTTAGTCAAATATATAGCAGATGTTTTAACTAGTTAGAGAAATTAAGACAAGGAATTACTTGTTGAGTCGGGGGCTGGGTGGAAAAGAAATAAAGTTAGTACTATGGTGTTTATTGCTTTATTACGCGCTTATACTCGCTAGTAATATGTTTAGGCCGACCACCCGGATAGGCAACTTTTAGGACGTGTCTTTTTTTTTTTTTTTTTTGGCTTTAGAGGCAAAAGGTCATTCTCTTAGTTATTATTTTATTCAGGGGAATGCTCCGTAAATTTTCTATATATTTTCATCCACCCCGTAGTACATGTGTTTGGAGGCCTTGAGCATAGTGTTGGTTAGATTAGGATTTTTCTTTTCTTTTAATTTTCTTTTATCGGAGGGGATAACCCTAAACCTCTTTATGTTTATTCCCTTTTGTGTGTTCTACCTCAATCGGAATATTCTTAAAAGCCAATTTGATCAAGTATGTAACCGTACTAGTTACGGGCCTCGGGGAATGCCTAATGCCTTCTCCCCGAGTCAAATGAACCCCCTTATTTGAATTTTTGATGCAGATATATTTAGAGTCAAAAATGTTTTTAAGAAAAAATTGCTTTTAACAGTGACTTGGCACACCGAGATTTATATCAAGTGGCGACACTAAGGAAATCCTTTTAAACAAGTATTTTTGTCACTTTCAAATTGAAACCTTTTGAGCTTTAAAATCATCTTTTATTCTTTTAAAAAGGGTTAAGCAGGTAAAAAAAGGGTGTGACAAGGTTTCTATCGAAGATGACGGTGTGTTGCGGATGCAGGGCCTATTATGTGTGCCCAATGTAGATGGGTTATACGAGTTGATCCTTGAGGAGGACCACAGTTCGTGAGCTTATTCGTCTCCATGGTATCCTGGTATCTATTATCTCCGATCTAGGCACGCAGTTCACATCGCATTTCTGGAGAGTTGTGCAGCGTGCGTTAGGCACACGAGTTGAGTTGAGCACAGCACTTCACCCTCAGACGGACGGGCAGTCCAAGCGCACCATTCTGATCTTAAAGGATATGTTTCGTGCCTGTGTTATGGATTTTGGGGGTTCTTAGGATCAGTTCTTGCCGCTTGCAGAGTTCGCCAACAACAATAGCTACCAATCGAGGTTTCAGATGACTCCTTATGAGGCCCTATATGGGAGACGTGCTAATCTCCAGTTGGTTGGTTTGAGCCAGGAGAGGCTAAGTTGTTGGGCACAAATTTGGTTTGAGATGCCTTGGAGAAATTTAAGTTAATTCAGGATCGTCTTCGTACAGCACAGTCTGGGCATAAGCGTTATGATGAACGAAGGGTTCGTGAAATTGCAGTTATGGTTGGAGAAAGGGTATTACTCTAGGTTTCACCTATGAAGGGTGTGATGTGGTTCGGGAAGATGAGCAAGTTCAGCCCTAGGTATATCGATCCCATTGAGATCCTTGAGGGAGTTAGTACGGTGGCCTACAAGCTTGCATTGCCACCCAGCCTATCGATGGTCCACCTGATGTTCCATGTTTCTATGCTCCAGAAGTATTATGGTGATCCGCCCCATGTATTAGATTTCAGCTCAGTCCAAGTGGATAAGGATTTGACTTATATTGAGAAGCTGGTGGCTATCTTGGGCAAACACGACCGGAAGTTGAGTTCAAAGAGCATTGCTTCAGTAAAGGTTCACTGAAGGGGTCATCTGGTCGAGGAGGCAACCTGGGAGACTGAGCACGACATGCGGAGTCATTATCATCACCTTTTCGTCACTTCAATTATGTCTTTGTGCACGTTCGAGGATGAATGTTTATTTTAAGAGTGGGAAAATGTAACGACCCGGCCAGTTATTTTGTATATTTGCGCCACGTTTCCCCTTTTGATGCTGGTTTTATGACTTACGGAGTTCATTGGTTTCATTCTGAGAAGGTTTCGGGTTGATTTAGATCATTTTGGCTCTTGGCTTAGAAGCCTAAGCTGATTATGTTGACCAATGTTTGACTTTTGTAAAAATGATCCCAGAACAGTGTTTTGACCGCTCTGATAGCTTCGTATCATGATTTTGGATATGGCATATGCCCGTAATCGAATTCGGAGGCCTGTATGTTGATTTGTATTGTTTTTCCAAAAATTGGAAATTTAAGGTTTAGAAATTTAACCGTAGGTTGACATTTGGATGTCGGGTTGGGAATTTGGTTTTGGGACTTGAAATAGGTTTTTTATGCTATTTAGAACTTGTTTGCAAAATTTGGTACCATTTGGAGTTGATTTGAAAGGATTCAGACGCTTGGTTGAAATTCTAGAAGTTCTTAACCTTTACTTTGAAATTCATGTGTTTTGGTGTCTGATTCATAGTTCTAGATATTATTTTTATGTTTTGATGAGCCAATTCGTATGATGTTTTTAGATTTGTGTGGATGTATGATTTGGAGTCTTGAGGGCTCGGATGAGTTTCAGACATGATTCGGAATGTTTTGGACTGAAAATAGAAAATCTTGTGTGCTGGTGCTCTAATGTCACAGTTGCAAGCACCGGCTTCGCAATTGCTAACATGGCAGGGGAGAGTCAGGTATAAATGCGATGCCTAGTTCGCATTTGCAAAGTATAGGCCTGGGGCAGGACAACTCGCATTTGCAAAGTATTTCTCGCATTTGCGAGGAGGACAGACTTCGCATTCGCGAACTTTGAGTCACAATTGTGATATTTCCTTAGTGTATCAGTGGCCACAATTGCGAGCCTTTCTTTGCAATTGTAAGGGAACGCAATTGCAAACCTAGTGTCACAAATGCAACATTTGCAATTGAACTAAAAGGTTAGAACGTGGGGATTTCATATCATTTTATCATATTTTAGAACCCTAGGCTCGATAGGAGGCGATTTGGGGAGGGGATTTTCATCTACAAACATTGGGTAAGTGGTTCTAATCAATTTCCAACTATATTTCATGATTTTATCTTAGATTTAACATCGAATTTGTGAATATTAAAGAGGAAAATTGGGAAATTTTGTCAATTTTTGAAAAATGAAGAATTGAGTTTTGAGAGTTGATTTGGACTCGGATTTGAGAACTAATCATATATATGGACTCGTGGGGTTATGGGTGCAAGCCCGGAGTTGACTTTTTGAGAATTTTGTAAAGATCAAATCTTTATCTATTGTAATTGTTTTCCCTTGCATTGGTTGATGACATTAAGTCACTTTTAGTTAGATTTGAGACGTGTGGAAGCGAATTTTAGGGGAAAAGCTATTTTCGAGGGTTGAATTGGCCTAGTTGAGCTAAGTATCTTGCCTAACTTTATGTGGGGGAACTACCCCTTAGGATTTGGGTTGATTGCGTTATTTGTATTATGTGAAAGCCGTGTACGCAAGGTGACACATTGATACATGGGCTATATGTGATATTTGACCGGTTTTGGTTATTTAGACTCTTTCTATGCCTTTAATTGAATTATCATAACATGTTATATCCCTCACTTTTAATCTACTCTTACATATGTTAATCTACCCTTACATGCTTTATTTGACATTGTTAACACTTGTTCTACCTCTTACTTGTTATTTCGCTATTATGTGATTTACCATAAGTTATTGCCTTCCTTATTGTCTTGTTACATCTTTAATTGTTGAATTAGTTTACTTGAAGTTGTTATTTCGTGGAATATCTTCTTGTTGAGTTATTGGTGTTGGAGTTGTAAAAGCCAATATCAGGTTGAGGTGAAGTTGTTAATTGTTGAGATATCTTTCTTGTTGAGTAATTCACATTCATTTTGTTATTGTTGAGATTCTAGTGCACATTGTGATTGAGCCATGGGCTATTTGTTGTAGAAACATTGGTATTGTTGACTTCGTGGCAAGTTGTGGCATAGGGGCACTTGTGGTGCGAGTTGTGATTGTAATGTGATATTGATACGCGTGCGGTGGTATAAGGCTAGGGGTTGATACGCATGCGGTGAGATAAGGTGGGCTTGATACGCATGTTGCTAGTAAGGGAACTACTTGAAGCCACGTGGTGAGATAAGGTGGGCTAAAACGGGGGTAGCTATTTCAAAAAAAATAATTTTCAAAACTAAATGTAGGCTCCCGCCGTGAGAAAAGATCGTGATTGAAATTGTGAAATGTGAATACGAGGCAGTACCTCGGTTGTGATTCTTGTTGTGCATTTCATATTAAAAAGAGTTATTGGTTGAACAGTTCTTGTTGCTTTTATTCTTCCTTGTCTTACCAGTTTTATTCGTGCTTGATTATTTGTGGTTCTCATTATTTGCTTCCTATTGTTGTCTTTGTGCTTAAAATTTTGTCATTAGTTTACGTTATTAAACTGCTTTATTATCATTCATTTCTCCACTTTCTATTACTTCCTGTTGTTATATTTTTGTTCCGTATATCTTGTCCTAGTACGCGTCTTGACCTGGTCTCGTCACTATTCTACCGAGGTTAGGCTTGATACTTACTGGGTACCATTGTGGTGTACTCATACTACGCTTCTGCACATTTTTGTGCAGATCCAGGTACATCTGCCCCTGCTGGACGTTAGAGATTTATTAGTTAGCTTATTTCAGGAGACTTCAAAGTATACCTTCCCAACGTCTGCAGGCCTCAAAGTCACCTTCTGTTATCTTCTTAGTACTGTTATTTCCTTTATCAGACAGTGTTTAGTAGACGTATTAGAATATTCTGTAGAGCTTATGACTCAGTTCCACCAGATTTTGGGAGTTGTTTGTCAGTTGTGTTGTTGAGATTTATTATGATAGTATAACGGTTTAAACTTGAGGATTTATTATTATTATTTACGCTATTTCTCTATGCATGTTATGCTTACCTAGTTTTAGAGACTAGGTGCCATCACGACATCCTAAAGTGGGAAATTGGGGTCGTGACTGATGCCTCGATTTATGCTTTTACTGTTTTATCTGAAAAGCATACTCATTATCTCACTACCAGAAAATCGCTCTTTCTGATTACTAATACCGACTACAACATAGTAGCCGAAATGTTTCGACTATAGTAGTCGGAAGATTATAATTATTATTTAGTATTTTTTTTAGTTTTATCCGTTTACAGTTTGATTATAATATTTACTTTTCTTGAGGGATATTTTCTAAAATCATGCTTCGAGTTAATAAGTGAGATTGTTTGTAAATGTGATCCGTACTTATGGGTAAAATAAGGGGAGGATGTCACCATTTATTTTTAAGTTGTGTTGCATATGTGTTTTTATAAAATCTTGTTTTCAAAGTCTTGACGGAAATGTTATAAATTTTGCGAAAACTTATAGGTCGACAAGAATATAACGTGTTTGATTGCTAAAGATGTATTTTCATAGAAAGTATATTTATTTGAAACTTGATAAATGAATATCAGGCATCGTATCTTTAAAAGATGGATGTTAAATTGCTAAACACTTTAACGTGAAAAACATTATGTATTTAATATTGTTCAAATAAATTGGTTTGGCTATGAGCCACAATTTGATACAAATAGATCATTTGAGGCTACTAAGCTATGAATTTATTTTTGGAATATCAAATATTTGAGACTTACTAGTGGAGACCATTGAGATTATTCGAATATTGAGTTTGTTATTACGGAACTATACGTACCAGTGTAAGGACACATTTCAAGGCTAAACGAGGTATTATGGGATAAAATCTCCCATTTCATGGGCAAATGCTCATTACATTATATAATGAGGTAAAGTCAACTCCTACGATGCGACGTGTAACAACCCGAGTGATCGTTTTGTGTATTTGAGCCCATTTTCCTATTTGATATTTTATGTATGCTTGTTTATTATTTTATGACTTGCGGGGATGGTTGCCTTAATTTCGGGAAGGTTTGGGAGTGAATTGGAATACTTAGTTCCATGGTAGGAAGCTTAAATTGTAAGATTTGACCAGGGTTTGACTTTTGCGTAAACGACCTAGGATTGGTAATTTGATGGTTCCAGTAGGTTCGTATGAAGATTTTGGACTTAGGCATATGTTCGAATTTGGATATGGAATTTCTAGGATGTTTTGGCTCTATTTTCCGAAAATTGACAATTTGAAGGTTTAGATAGTTCCTAAGTTTAACCCGGAGTTGACTTTTGATTATCACGAACAAAATTCACCTAGTCGTAATGGCACCTAAGCCGACCCGCAGGGTAAGCAAAGCAATAGTCAACCCAACTCTAATGAAAATAATAAAAGAATAATAAGTGAAATAACTGAATTTTTATACAGTAAACCAAGGATTAGTAGTACAAATCATGAGCCACTAATATTTAGATTTACAAAGCTGGTATGAAAATAAATACAACATATGTTTGGAATATACATAAACAGAATACAAATCTAAAACTACCAAGGACAAATGGTAGCTATGTTCGAACGACATGTACATCTTCAATGCCATCTCTTGCCATACACAGCAGCATCAGCTCCAAGATCTGCACACAAGGTGCAGAAATATAGTATGAATACAACCGATCTCATGTATTCAGTATGTAACAAACCTAACCTCAGGCTTAAATCAGTTACGAGCTAGGAAGTAGGTTAGTGTCCAACACCAATAATCAATAACAATACATGATAAAATGGTGACAGTAAAAATAAACAACCAAAATGATATCATGATCATCTCATTCACAAATACAGAAAATTAGACATGCTTTCCAAAGTATAACGGTAAAATCCCGATCTTTCTCTGAAATCACTAAAGCATGAGTTTAACAAGGAACTGTGATTTTTCCAAACTTTCAATAATAGATAAGACATTTCATTTACTATCTGGCACAAGAAAAATGTATCTCTATGCCTGTATATCACATATACATGTCAAGTCAATAACACCATATTACCATCTAGCATGAGAAAAATACATTTTTATGCCTACATGTCAAATATATATGTCAAGTCAATAACACAATATTACCATCTAGCATGAGAAAAATATATCTCTATGCCTACATGTCAAATATGCATATCAAGTCAATAACATCAACGCGAAGCCATCAAGTATACTCACACTCAGCACGCTCACAATGAGTGGCACAAATACCTCTCACCATCATCACACACACAATCACACCCAGCACTCTACAGGTGCCTGGCACAAATGCCCCTCACCAAAGCACGCGCGCACGCGCCCACACACACACACACACACACACACACACACACACACACACACACATATGTATATATATATCATTGTGCTTGCGTTCACTATAATACTAGACTCCGGAAGGATGGGTCTTTGCCCAAGCACTAATCAATAAAATTGTGGCGGCGTGCAACCCGATCCAAATATCAATCACAATACGGCTCTATGGCCCATATCAGTCATCAATCGCTCAAGTCTCAATGGCTCACATCTCATAGAACTCAACACAGATATATCACATATAGAAAGCAACAACAGCATGTGATATGACACACAAATAATATTCAGAGACTGAGATATAACATGCGAATGAGGAATTATGACTGAGAATATGACTACAATGAAGGCAAACAGCTCAAAACTGCAAAAATAGCTCAATCAAGTCTCCAACAAATAAGTGCATAGCCTGAACATGATTTTTAACATGAATCATAACTCAAATAATCTTACAAGTAGAAAAATAGTGATATAACAAGGCATAAAAGCTCAAAAATTTCATAGTACCCTAAGGTCCACCCGGATCATGAATACCCCACTGTACGCACACATGCCGGTCACCTAGCACGTGTATGACTCACAACACATAACAAATACCAAAGCCAATGGGAAAATATCCTCAAATACAAGTTTAGACATATTACTTAGCTCGAAAAAGATAAAAAAAAACAATGCTCTAGAAATGCCATCCCGAGCGAATCGACCTTCGAACGGCTTGAAACTAGCCAAAAGCAACTCAAAAACATCAAATAATGTTGTAGGAAATGAACCCAAACGATAAAGGTCGAACTTTAATCTAATACACAAAGTCAACCAAAACATTAACATGTACCCCCACTTCGAAACCCGACAAAACTCACAAATTCGAACAACCCATTCAAATACAGGTCCAATCATACTAATTTTATCATAATCCGCCTATGAATCGATGTTCAAATCTCAAATATTCACTTGTAAAACGTTTTAACAAAAAAAACCCAAATTCTCTTTTAGATTCATCAATCCAATGCTAAAATCAAAGATAGAATCATGTAAAATAATCATATCCGAGTCAAAATACTTACCCTTATCCAAATGGTGAAAATAACCTCAAGAATTGCCCAAATCTGAGCTCCCAATCTCAAAATATGGTGAAATGAGTTCCAAGTCCAAAAATAGAACTTTATATCACTACTCCAAGGATACCCATCGCGATCGGGGGAAGAGATTCGCGATCGCGAAGCACAAAAGTTACTGCTAAAGAAAACCCTCCGCATTCGCATCACCAGTATCGTGAACGATGCAAAATCGGCCAACTCTCTGCGAACATGGATGCTCGGTCGCGAACACGAAGAGTAATGTACCCAGCCCATCAAACAACCTTCGCGAATGCGGTCCCTCACCTGTGAACGCGAAGAACAAAACTCCTCCAGCTCACCTACCTTTTCGCGCATGCAATTACATGTTTGCGATCGCGATGCCTTACCTGACACCAGCAAACCAGCAACACAAGACCCATCTGAAATGATCTGAAACACCCCAAAACTCACCCGAGCCCCTCATGACTCGTCCAAACATACCAACATGTCCCAAAACATAACACAGACCTACTCGTGGCCTCAAATCACACATAACAACATCAAAACCACAAATTGCACCTCAAACCAAGCTTAATGAACTATTTCAAATTTTCAAATTCCAAACATACGCTGAACATGTCTAAACAACTCGGAATCACCTCAAATTTTGCAAAAAAAGTTCCAAATGACATAGCGAACCTACTCCAACTCCCGAAACAATAATCCTAACCCGATAACATCAAAGTCAATACCAGTCAAACCTATGAACTTTCCAAACACTCAAATTGCCAACTTTAGCCAAATATTGCCATAACCTTCTAAAGACATCCAAATGCAGATCTGGACATACACCAATGTCCAAAATCACCATCCAGACCTAACAGAACCATCAAAAATCCGATCAGTGGTCAAATACACAAAAGTCAAACTTGGTCAACTCTTCAAACTTAAAGTTTTCTAGTTGAGAATCATTCTTCCAAATCATCCTGAACCACTCGAAAACCAAACCGACACATAATATACCATATGAGGCTACTCATGACCTCAACCTACCAAACTGAATGCAAATGCCCAAAACGACCGATCGAGTCGTTACATTCTCCCCCACTTAACCATACGTTCATCCTCGAGCATGCCAAGAGTCTTTCCAAAACCATCAAATAACTATATAAACTCAACATACACATACCCATGGGTGATCCCACGTTACCCCAATCCATGTAAGCCTGACAACACAACCTAATTGAAGATCCTTACTTCAACCTTAATCCATAAACCTTATAACAAAATCCCAAACATCTGAAATTCATCATAAGACCCGAATCTCGCATCTATACACTGCATAAGTCTGAACAAGCTATATCAAGTCAAAACCATAACCCAAGATACAATCACATGGTATACCGCATAACTCAGATACTCATAGCAATAACTTTCGACCACAATAGTTGCTCAATAAAAAACCCGTTACCAACGACATACCTCATATAAAATAAAACCTTATTTTGAACTTTGTACACTACCAAGGATGAAAGAAACATATAGAAACTCATAACCACTCATCATATCAACAAGTCATGGAGCTCTCTCGACTGCCAAGAACCATAGCAAAATTCTAAGTTGACTAATAACATTACTCCTCCAAAATTTCCTTAATCAAATACGATAGCACTCATTCCAGGTCCAATAACCTCATCTCATCCAGTACAAGCTGCTCAAACAACATGCCACGCCAGTACCACCTAGAGCCACATATCATGCAATCTGTGTACCAAACAAGCCACAACTCAAATGTAAACAAAGATGGAAGAACCAAATGCGAGTACTGCCCTACAAGCTCAACATATGCCACCACAAAGTGCAACACTATGAACCCATCACACAAAGGAAAAACAAAACACGCGGAATAAGCACAAAAGATCATATCTCGACATAACTCTGATGTGACATGTCCCAATCCAAACACCAGTCCACATGGAATACCTCGATCGATGATACCCACAATCAACAACCATATGCATATCAACAAACAAACACACGAAGTGCATGACCATAAACATCTAGAAACGGA
Organism: Nicotiana obtusifolia; assembly: GCA_002018475.1. NCBI lineage: Eukaryota > Viridiplantae > Streptophyta > Magnoliopsida > Solanales > Solanaceae > Nicotiana > Nicotiana obtusifolia. The sequence continues at coordinate 3,782 of MCJB01033297.1, read as the reverse complement.
TAGAACAATATACCGCACAAATGAAGACCCTAATCAAGGCGCAACCAACCGTTCAACACCCCCAAGAACCATCTCACTCGAATTCCGCCACAAGGCCTAAACAGAAGCGCATCATGTGTGTAAATAGTCAACAGTCTCACAACCCATCGTCTCTTAGGATAGTAACATATGGAACATATCAACTTATGAACAAAATCAATTCTAACCGATAACACATCCCTCAACAATAGTCGTGTTGAGTAAACAAACTTGATCTGATGTAGAACACACACTCTCATTAAGCCTACCAATGGGCCCTAAACAATTTTGATCCTCTCAAAATAGGTAGATAACCTCCGAAAAGTCCACAATAACATATCCATAACACATACAATAGTCATCAACCTCTCAACATACCTTCACCATTTGCAACCAAGGAACAATTTGACTCTGAGATCTCCTAGTCTTCAAATAGCTAGAATACAAGAATCTCCATGTCCGATCCTAACTCCACCACTCAAATAACCGACACATCCCTCATACACAATCATCTCACGAGAAATACTTCCATAATCCTTCTGTGCCACATAGCAAAATATGAATATCAACGGTTGATCAACCAAGCGATTACCGTAATACCAATTTAAGTATCCGCAAGTCAAAACATAGTGCGCCTTCTGAAATACGCACCCCTTATCAAGTGATACCGGATAGTGCTAGCATTCTTCTAAACATCTGAAACCGCCCATGTTGTCTAGAACTCATGACCTTACCATCGAACAAAACCGCAACCCTATACATGCAAACCTCGACTACACACGTTGCACCGCATCTATAATGCCATCATATTAAAACAAGAGAACCCCATTATCAACCCTGAATCACAAGCATGATACATATTCCGTCAACCAGAAGCCTTCCACCCGACCCCCATCCAAGAGAAAATCATAACAAAACAGACTCTTCGTGCCTGTAGAAGACATCTGCCCCAAGCCGTGGTTGAAATCATTGAGAACTCTTAGAAATCCATAAGCACATAACTGAGCCATCAGAAGTGAATCCCTATAACTTCACCAAGTCACACAGGTCGCCAAACCCAAGAGTATTGCCATAAAACAACGGTAAAGCCTAATTGCACCAAAAGAACCAATCTCTTGTATTATTTTGCTGATCCAAACCACTACCAAGTTAATGTATTTCTACTAGTCCTTCTCAACTTGCCTTCAAGATAATACTTCTCCTTGCCAGTACACTACGATCCTTAACCCAAAGCTCACCACAAGAGACCCTCGCATGAAATGACGTCGTCCTAAGGCCCATAAGGTATTCCCTCTTAAGCACCCAATAGTACCGCAATTGAAATGCCCACTCTAAGGAGACCTTTCGTGAATCCGAATCTGTTTCCTTTATCCCTCTATACTGAAATATAGAATTCATAATGATATTGAAATACCGCAAATCCTAACACCGCTCAATGCATATCTCAGATCTTAACCATTTACAAATACGGGAAATCCTCAAATACCACATACGAATCTTAAACGCATCAGAACTTTCTCGAGAGTCGCCTACTCTGCTGTAATCTCCATTGCATCGCCAAAACAAGCCGAAAGACTTGTGCTCCATCAGTACACCATCACCTAAAGAAGTTACCTCTACCTTTGAGCAACTGAGCAAACCCCTACTCCTTGCACACTACATTCACAAAAAATAGCAAACTTGAATCACTCTAGGATTTTCATATATCCATAAAGTGCAAAACATCATGCATCCAGAAATTTCCTTACACGAGCCATCCCCGAAATCAACCTCTTCAAGTCATAACTGATCCACAAGTATGACTCATACCAAAAACACTATAATACATGACCATGCAATTCTGATCCTTGATAGAATCCTCCCCCACTTGGCTCGAAGCCATAGAACATAACATCTGATAACTCACAATACTCATACTCCATGACTGCTATGATCTTGCATTGTAATCCAAATAAATCATTCATAAGCTCGTGTAGCACTAACTAAAGAATACCTCAAATCATCTGCTAAGCACATATCCATCCTCGTGACAATCAGACGAACTTCCTCAAGTGATGCAAACTCAAATTGCAGCACATACGCACCCATCTGGGTAGGAAGAAAACTCTTCATAGAAACATCATAAGGATCACACAACTTCAAAACATCCCGCAGGAGATAACCCACCTACTTAGCCTCAAAGTAGCATCTCTCTACACCCTACCATGGTAAAAAACACAATGCAATCACTTAATCTTCTCGAGTCTAAGATCGTCAACAAAATATAAGAATCTACTTGATTCCACAAATGAACAACTAAAATATCCTAACATACTCATAACTCAAGACTATACAACACCTCAAGACAAAATCGACCATCTATAGTCTTTCACATCCAAAGCAAAATTCTTCTCGTCACAGTTAAACCATCTAAGCACATTCCTCAGTCACTAAATACCCATTATATATCTATTCAACCACTCACTAAGCCATCAATCCCACTCCTAGAGGGACACTACCAAACGTGTAAGTACCTAAGCACATAACCACACAACTAAAACCATCGAGCCCAAGTTGTATTCTCAACCTGGCCCCATGTTATAACCCATATTTGTACGTGTTAGATTACACCGTAAGATAGTCTACCTTGGTTCGAGAAGGGAATTACCTTTGAGACAATAAGAGTTTAGTCCTATTGGTCCTAAACGATGCAAAGGTGAATAAGGGCGGTTAACAAGTATTAGAGGATAAACGAGTTAAGGATGTTGTAACTCGCGTTTTTGGGAAAATCGAGAGGTGGTTAACATCACCAAGAGGTCATGTTTTAAGGTATTTGAATGATATGATATCCGTTTCATAAGTCTTGAAGTCAAATGAGTTATGAAACAAAAGTCGACAAAAGTTGTCGCAACTTAGGTTCACAATTTTACTTAAACGTTAGGTCAAATGTTTCTGCGATTTTCTCCCAATTTACAAGGAATTACGGGGTGATATACCTACCAAATTAAAGGTATATGAGTCTAGTTTCCAATTATTCAAACCGTTTTTCAATTTGATCTCTGAGTATTGAGATAATTGTATTTCCGTAGAACTGCGCAGGCTAGTAGGTGACAAGTAGGTGCATCACCTACTTGCCAAAATTAAGGGCTAAAATTTAAAAGCCCAAAGTCGGTTAAGAGAGGGCTTTTAAGAGCTTCTAAAACCTGATAATTCACTATTATTTCACAGCCTCAAAAACGAAAAGAACCCTTGCAACCCCTCCCCAAAATAATACCACACAAACCCTAATTGATTTTTCCCTCTTTCAAGTTCTAGTTGAAGGTAAACCCTAGAGTTTGAGGAACCAAAGCAAGGGCTGAGTTATCTAACAAGCAAGGTGAGTTTACTGATCTATTTAATACATTTTTTCTACTGTTAATTCTTGGTAAGTCGTTCTATGTGTGTAAGAACTCACGGGACGGTGATCGGAAGCCGTGAGTTCGAGTTATTCACTCGTAGCGAACTGTTTTGTGAACTGTTTTGTGTTGCTGTAAAGCTACGTGTTATACTACTGATTTGTGGAGTTTTGGATGAGAAAGGGTGTGGAGAAACACCATATATGTTTAGGGTTGTGGCCTGATAGTTTTTCATACCATTTCCGGATCGTTTGACACGACTATAGTGGCCATTGTACGTATGAAGTGATTGGTTTATGCGTGGACTGTCTTAGGAGGCTCAATATGATTCTTATTGATGTTGTTTGGCTGTTTGGTGACTGTTTGGACTTGTGTGAAGTCATATATGTA
>MCJB01033286.1:42767-94081 GCA_002018475.1 Nicotiana obtusifolia | reverse complement strand
AGCAATCACTTGGTCCCGTTCTTGGTTTTCTTTGATCAAGTTATTCATAGAAGGAGACCCAATTGTAATGCCACCTGTAGTATCCTCAGAATGCCAATCTTGATTGTGTTTAGCCATTTTATCCAAAACCTGAGTTACTCTAGCGAAGGTCTTATCCATTAAAGAACCAGCAGCAGCATTCTTCGCTATCGATTGGTTCATAGGATCCAAACCCATGTAGAACTTTTCCAGCAAAATGGAGTCTGGAAAGCCGTGGTTTGGAGACCTCACCAAATACAATTTGAAACGCTCCCACGCTTCGTGCAGTTGTTCACCCGGTAGTTATTTGAAGAAAAATATTTTGTCCTGGAGCTCAGATTTCTTGCTTTGCGGAAACCACTTTGACAAGAATGCCCAGACCAGTTTAGGCCATGAACGGATGGAATTTGGAGGAAGGTTTTGAAGCCATTTCCTCGCATCTCCAGCTAACGAGTATTTAAAGCATCTGAGCCTTAATGCATCATCAGAGACATTATTTTGCTTGTGCGTCGCACAAATACCCAAAAAGTTCCTGAGGTGCTGCGTCGGATCGTCATCAGTAGAGTTTCTGAAGTATCCTTCAGCTTTCAGCATCAAAATCAGCCCATGTTCTACTTTGAACGTAGCAGCACCTATAGCTGGAGGTACTATAGCATTGGTATCTTCAATATATTCTTCAATGTCGGCAAACGGATTCTCTTCCTGCTCCACATCCACCTCATCTATATGTTCCGCAATATCTTCCTGCCTACAACTACCAAAACAAACAACGTGCAATCAAGTGGAATTAGACTTGTAGTAAAGTATACACTAATCAGAAATTTCAAAACTGTATTCCCCGGCAACGGCGCTAAAATTTGATTCGCTCAAATTACACCTTAACAATAGTGTAAGCGATCGATGTCAAATATAATAAGCATTAAATTTTTTTCTAGGCCTTGGAATTATAAATATAGTTACAAGCTAAAACGGAGAGCCCGGTGCACTAAGCTCCCGCTATGTGTGAGGTCCAGGGAAGGGTCGGACCACAAGGGTCTATTGTACTCAGCCTTACCCTGCATTTCTACAAGAGGTTGTTTCAAAAATGCAGGGTAAGACTGAGTACAATAGACCCTTGTGGTCCGGTCCTAATTTTCAAACTTATTATGCTACTTCTACTGAAACTAAATTATTTCCAGCATATTCACTAGCAAGACACAAAGTATTCTAGCGATTATGAGTAGCAAACTACAAGGTATTGAATATGTTTCCTTGTGTATGATTAAGATTTATCTTTTTGAAATATTTAATCTTCTATATACTTTATTCTTGAGTCCCAGCTTGGTTAATATCTTTCTACTCGTGTGATTTATTTTTTTTTGCCTTCACTTAGTTTCTTTATGCTGTTATAGAGTAGTTAATGAATCTATACTCTGACCATCTTTCATGTTTTCTTAATTTATCACCATTTAAACAGTAAAACTGTCTAAAGAGTTTTCTAAGTCCTATAAAAGTATGTATGTTATTGCATTCTACTTTTGCTAGTGACTTTTACATGACATTTAAAAAATTACCGAAACTTAATCGAACTGTACTGATACCGAAGAGAAACCGACATGATTGGGACGGTTTCGAAAAGTCTATTTTTAGTTATACATAATAGAATAACTGAAAAATTGGTATGGTATAAATTTTATAAAATAATCGGCCGAACCGAACCATTGACATGCCTAACTATCGCTATCTTCAAGAACTTACTATTAAAGTTAAAATGGAAAAGAAATAATTAAGTTTGTCTTGAGCTTCTAAAATGACAAATAATCCGAGACAACTATTTTAAGAATCACGATAGATAATTTGAGACAGAGAGAGTATTTGATTTGTTATCGATGTCACCTCAGCCGCATGCTATTATTTTATCCTTAATCACTTTTTCAATTTCAAAATAACCTAAGGTGGTGAATACTCCAAAGACCGCACTAATAAATTCTTGACTTAAAGGTAATAAGGAGATGAGGAGGAAGGGGAAGAGTGAAGAGTGGTAGAAGTGGTGGCAAAGAGAGGGAAGGCGGAAGGGGAAAAAATTAAAAAAAAATTAGGGGTTTAATTTTGACCTCATGGCATCTTTTGACAAATTAATTAGAGATAGTTTAATCTCAAAGCTAAGCTCCTTAGTAAATAAGGGCAAAATTAGCCTAGTTTTGTAATAGGGATATATTTGACTTTGATATTACACACCCAAAAGATCCTTATTTTATAACATGATAAAACAAGAGTAATGGCAAGTGCTGAAGAATGCTCAGCCTTCTCTTTACCAATAGAGAGATAAATAAAAAATAAACAAGATAGGACATCCAGCAACACATAGTGAAACCAATTAATGGAACAAATGAATGATACAATGATGAATGATGAACAAACAGATCAAGTACTATGCGGCATAAACAAGCCAAAGAAAGAAACAAGTAAAAAAGACATCTTCAAATAAAAATTGCTATCAACCGACAACACTTGCACATCGTTGGACCTTGACTACAAGCTATTCAGCAACATCTCTCTCGATGATGAAAAAACAAACCTGAAAAATCACCCAAACTTTATCCCCATAACAGCACAAGACAAAGAAAGATTGTATCTACCATGGAAACAAGCCCTCATCATTAAGTCTTGGGAGGAGCTTAGGATACAATCAACTAAAAGACAAAATACAGGCGATGGAGGTCATCAGAAGCAATGAACCTCGTAAATTTGGGTAATGATTTCTACCTTATAAAATTTACCTCACAAGATAATTATAATAAAGCTCTGCAACAAGGGCCATGGTTCATTAGTTCACAATACTTATTGGTAAGACAATGGGAACCAAAATTCAACTCACATAAGACTATACCCCTACTTGCCACAATATGGATATGATTATAAGACCTACCAACTGAGTTTTACGACATCACAATACTAAAAAGTATTAGTCAGATGCTGGGAACACTCCTTAAAATCGACAAATGCACGGCCCAAGCCAATAGAGGTCGATATGCAAGACATTGTATTTTGGCACCCATAGGCCAAATGATGCCAAAATCAGTGCGATGGGCACCCATCTCCAATAAATACACTATGAAGACACCAACCCACTATGCACAATGTGTGGATGCTTGGGGCATAAACATAATAATTGCATAACAAAACATGAAACAAACACGACAACCCCAAGGAATGAAGAAAACACACAACCAGGTATGTCAAAATGAACATGGAAAATAGTGGTATACCCAAAAAGAAAAAGAAAACAACAAGCCGGCCAACAGAAAGCCCCACCAGTGTCAGCCGTCTACAATGAAGAAAAAGAAAAGGATAAAAACAAAGAAAACAAGGAAAATGCAAAAAGAAAAAGAAAAAAAAACACCAAAAATATTATCAACAACAACGTAGATACGCTAAGTCAGAGTCCAACCACTATTAATAAACACGAAGAACAACACACTACCACATCAAAGGATATGAAAAATCAAACCATCAGAGTAGGAGATACATCTGCGGCACCAACACGATTTGACGACAGGATTACCCTACTCCAGTCCCCCAAAAAAATATTCAGTATCCACATCCCTCAGTCAGCCGCAACTATTAATTTTACGCCACGTCATTCTAGTCCAAATGGACATGTGGACTCACCACTACCACAAAAGGGAGACCGGAATACACCTGTAAACAACACATCCTTGTCATCTCCTGACGTGTCTCCACGTGACTCAACTAGAACACGTGGCAGATGCACCACCAAACCACCGTCCACCACACCCATTTTCACACATAACCACTTCCATCTCCTTTCACACTTAATTACTTTTGAACCTACCCTAAGCCCCCACCCCCCACCTCATGAAACTACCAAATCAAGTATACCTCACATGCAAACCTACACACCCCCAAAAAAGTACGCCACACCAACTGACATGGCGCCCCTAACATCCAAAAATAACCTTTTTAGAAACCTAATTTCAAATCCATCCCCTATAATTTTCACATCACCTGAAATAAATATCCCTACTGGAACTCAAACTTCACAACAACAATTGTCCGAAAAAGTAACCCCACCCCTCCCACAGAAAAATTGTAAGACTAAGCTATTAACTATATCCAACCTGGATATATCTACACAGACAAAAAAAGCCTCGTTACAAAATACCCCTTCCCCAACTAGAGAACTAATCATCACCACTTCTAGTGCATTAACTGCTCAGCTAGTGCCTGCCGCAACTAGAAACCTACCACTGCCTGATTTGGATACACAACACTCAATCGCCTACCATGCAAATCTCATCAACACCCATCAAGACTCCCTACAATGACCTATCCCACTCAAACACTCATCCACACTCCAATATATCACCACTATTACTAACCCCCTCACGCCACAAACCAAAAGACCATCTTTACACACTACTCACCAAAACAATGCCTCATTCACCGCTAAGGAACAATGCTCGCCGGAACTAGGGGAACCCAACAGGAGAAACTACGAGAATGATGCTTGCTATCAGTAGGCACCTTTCCCAACACACCATCTCCATCGTATGACGGACACCCAAATACACTCTATCACCCAAATCTTCTACCTGCAGGCACCTTTTGTTCTGATGGGGTACGACCATCCTCTGTGCGACTACTATAACCCTTACCAATTCTCACTAGCCTACGAGAACAACCTCCATCTACACCACCAGCAATATTACAACCACAAGAGGAAGCACCACCACAAAGCCTCCCACGCCACTGGAACTACGATTTCATGATACAACAAGTGACATTGTTGATGGAGAACACAACCACATTATCCCACTATGTCTCCCAAGGACTACATTCCAACATAAGGATGCAACATGCGCACCAACTACTGCAAGTACAGGAAATCATTACCCTGGAACTCAACAACCAGCTACTAGACATGCAAGCAGCAACGACCACCCAACAGGCAACAGATCCACCACAACGATGGAATACACCTCCACCACCCAACTCATTGAGCTCATCACCAACTATGGTCCCCCAGCCTGCTTCGTCAGAACCACAAGAGGAAGAACAAGCAGTGCCACTCTTACCACAGTTTCTCTTTAGGAGTTACAACGACTGGAAACACCACCACCACCATCGGGAACAGTGGACATAGGCCCCTTTTAGGCAAGAATCCTCAATCAAACTCTCCAAAACATCACAATCCCGGCATCACTGACCCTCACCCTGCCTCAAAACTTCGAAAGAAAATTCCTAGTCAGTGTCCCTCCATAAGTTATGAAACTGGGTATAAACATGAGGTTCTACCCCATAGATCCCTTGTCTTACTCAATAGTGATTGTTCCAACTATGAGGGAGCAAGCCCCACCCTAGAAAACTTCAATTATCAATAGTTGTCTCTTGCTCTGAACCCCATGAAGGCTCAATGAGAGAGATCATCAACTCAAAGTGATCCTTTAAGGAAGATACTTCTATGGAATTGTAGAGGAGCCAATGGAGCTGACTTCAAGAGGAAACTCAGAGCAGTTGTCTCATGGAACAACCCAACAATGGTTTGCCTTAGGAAGAAAAAGTTGCAGGAGCCATCCCACGAGGCCCTAATGCTAAAGTTAAGGTACACTAACATGCTCCGCGTAGATGTTATTGGCTACTCGGGTGGAATGATTATGTTATGGAGGGAACATGAAATTGTATAGGTGGACCCAATTGTTGTTACCAACCAGGAGATCCATGCAAATGTTCAGGTAAGTCCATTAAGCCAACCCTGGATTCTTTTAATAGTTTATGCTAGCACTATGTTTAACGATAGAAAAATCCTGCGGGAAAACTTAGAGCAACTATCAGCTTCTAAACAACCTTGGATCTTATGTGGTAATTTTAATGAAATAACTTATGCTGTTGATAAACTTGGTGATATCCTTATAAATAGCAAACGTGCTACTACACTGCTAACTTGCCTCCAACATATCAATATGGTTGATTTTTGCTTTACAGGATCAAGATTCACTAGGTCAAATCTAAGGAGTATTAGTAGCAACCTAATTCAAGAAATATTAGACTGATTAAATGCAAACCCCTTATGTCTTAGCTTACACCCAGACTCTACAATCACCCACCTCCGTCGAACACATTCAGACCAGTCCCCCTATTGCTCTCCCTTTCAAAAAAAGTCGCGCCTAACAATTTGTTTTGACTTGAAACCATGTGGTTTAGTCACCCTGATTTTAAAAATATAGTAATCCACCACTAGCAACATTCCTCTATATACCACAATGCTATAAAAAAATTTACCAGCCCAGGATTAGAATAAGACAACCTTTGGCAACATCTTTCACACAAAAAAAGTCCTGCTAGCCTTGCTAGCAGGTTTACAAAAAATGGACAATGTCAGTAAAACCTTCATCCACCAAAACCTAAAAAATGACCTTCGCTCCCAGTACACCTTAGTCCTAAAAAATGAAGAATAATTTGGAAACTAAAATCACGTGTGCAATGGCTAAATGAGGGCGATGCCAACACTAAGTTCTTTTATATTTGTACTATCCAACGGCGAAGACGTAATAGGATTCTTGGGTTAAATTATTCTGTAGGTAACTGGACCTATGACCACAAAGAGATTAAATCCATAATCTTATAATATTGCCATGCAGTTTACTCAACTGATCTTACTTCTATCCAAAACCTATAACATGAACGTTATGAGTATGCCCTCCCAAAAGAAGATAGACTACACTTATCAAGGCCCATTTCAGAAGTGGAAATCCATCAGCCATTAATTCCTTTAAACCCCTTAAAGCCCCTGATCCGGATGGTTTGCATCCAATATTTTTTCAAAAATACTAGCATGCCACTAGTTCTGCTATAATTTAAATTTGTAAAGATGTTTTTGAATCATCAGTCATCCCTATTGAGATAAATAACACTCTTGTCACGCTTATTCCAAAAGTAAAGAACCCTGAGCATATATCGCAATATAGTCTAATCAGTCTCTGCAACACTATTTATAAAATCATAATGAAGATTATTGTTAATAGGATTCGTCCTTTCCTCAAACATCTAATCAGTCCTAACCAATGCAGTTTCCTTCCGGGAAGGAGGGCTGTTATTAATGCTATCATAGTTCAAGAAGCAATCCACTCCTTCCAACACATGTCTGTTCGCATGGGCAACATGATGCTAAAACTAGATCAAGAAAAAGCTTTTGACAAACTTGAATGGTCCTTCATCCGTATATCTCTCCACCACTTAGGCTTTCCCACCACCCTTATTAACCTAATCATGCACTGTATCTCTTCTTCCTCTATCTCCATCATGATAAATTGCAAGCACACAAAATTCTTTGAACCATCGAGAGGTGTACGCCAAGGAGATCCCCTCTCCTCATATATCTTCATCATATGTATGCAATCTTTGTCCCACATAATTGACCAAGCCATCGCCAACGAAGACTGGACACCAGTCAAGAGTAGCAGATTCAGACCACCAGTTATGATCTTATCTTATTCTCACGTGCTGACCTACAAAACGCCAACACCATATAAATATATTCAATTCCTTACACGGGCAAAACATAAAATTCTCAAATCCAAAGTCTTCTTCTCTAAAAATGTCCCCGTGAACACACAAGCAAGCTTAATAAGTGCACTAAACATCTGCTCCTCCACTAATTTGGGTAAATACCTTGATTTTCACCTTTCAAACCATTTCCCTGAAGGCAAAGATTACTAATTCATCATTGATAAATGAAAAATAAGCTATCAGGATGGAAAGTAAAACTTCTAAATCTGGCGGGAAGAACTACACTAGTATACTCAGTGTTGGCCACCATCCCTAACTACTCCATGCAAAACAACCTTCTTCCCACCTCCACTAGAAATTACATTGACCGTATCCAACGAAATTTTCTTTGGGGATCAACTCCGGAGAAAATAAAAATTCACCTTGTTAATTGGGGGATTGGGACTATATAAAACTAATGAAATAAACCTTGCAATACGAGCAGGGTTGCTCAGGCGTCTCAATGGAAGCGCAAATATTTTGTGGGGAAAATTTCTCTAAGCAAAATACGTCCAGCATAGACATACAGGGACATACCAAACTAAGCCAGCTGACTACTACGTATGAAAAAGCATGACCATAGCCCATGGCCTCTTCCAAGCAGGGTTCTCTTGGAGCTTAGGTGATAGAACTACCATCAACCTCTGGAATGATAACTAGCTCCCAAATCACCACTGCCTCCGCAACTCCATCCAGGGTCCCCTAACCTACATGGAGTAACAGTTCACAGTCTCCTCAATCATATCTAACCACTCCTGGTTTCTTGACAAGTTATCCTTTTCACTACCTCCTGATATCATAGAACAAATTAATCGCACCTATATCCCTTTTTCAACCCATAAACCAGACCAATCCTTCTAAAACCAAACAGCTCTTGGTAACTTTTTCACCAAGTCGGCTTATTTACCTCAGCTACATATCACAAACCAACTCCCAATGCCCACCCTAACAAACAACTCTTGGATTTGGCATACCAAGTGTTTAAATAAGTTAAAATTCTTCTTGTGGCTGCTTCTACACCAAAAACTCCCTACTAGGGATTTTCTATTAAAAAAAAAAAAAACATCCTACATTCAAACCTATGTCACTTCTGCCCTGAGCTAGCGGAGAACACACTCCACATTTTTTTTACATGCACAAAAACCAATCACTTATGGCCTTTGTTCAATATAGGCATACCTCAAGAACAGAACCTTACACTTGGCTCAAGGGCATGTGTAAAAAGGGGATAGATCGTATAAAGGACGACAACAAGTAGATCACTCATAATTCATGAGCAAATTTGATTCAATATATCACATTAAACATCAAAGAAGAATTAATATTTCTATTATAATTTCTTAATTACTAATTCTTGCATTGTAATTTCTGTACATAATCTCGCATAAATCAAAGGACTCCTAACTTTTGTAAAGAAATTCTTTTCCCGAATTGTTGAAAATTTCAATTAGGCTAATTGGAGTGTTTTTCTTGTCAACCGAAGTCCTTTTTTAAAAACCCATCAAATTTCCTCGTTCCAGTGGAGGGGACCGATCACTTTCAGAAATCATGCACATCCATATAATTAATCTGTTCACGTCAAAATGGCCGGTTCTTAATCCTGCAATTGTCGGTCTGACTCAGAAATTTTTTGTGTTTACACTGCTTTTTTTCCAATGGAAATGCCACACACACACTACATTTCCATCCCGTTGACGGAGAAAATGTTGTAGAAGCAATGCAACCATATAAAGACATGTCATTTCGTTATCTGCTTGAAATTGCAACGACCCATTTTCAGATTTTCAGTTTTTTGAATTGACAAATGTGGTCTTCACATCCAAAAAAACAAAGCCATGTTACTTCTAAAGGTAAATGTTAAAATTTCCTATTTTTCGCTTTTTTTTAATTATTTTTCATGTTGAAGTGTGTGATCATCTTATTAGCATCTTGTCTAAAAGCTTAAACTCTATAGATAACACTTTATTTACTTAATTATAGGACCTCGCCTATTTGCTCTAATATCATAAGTATTGAAGTGTGTGATCATCTTTCAATATCTTATCTAAAAGCTTATTTTAGAAATAGCACCTTATTTACTATAGGACCTCAGCTACGTGCTGTGATACCGTGTTGGAGTGTTTGACCATTTCATCTAAAAAATTAAGCTGTTAGATAAAGCATACTAAAAGTTATATTTCTATTTACCTCAGGTGATGATGATCTATATAGGGAATTATGGAAGGCCTTCGCTGGTCAATCCATGGATGTTCCTAGAGTTGGAGAACTAGTTTACTACTTTCCTGGACTTCACGTTAAGCAGGTAAATTTTCTTGGTGTTTTTTCAAGTAATAAGTTCTTGAAACAAATTTTTGTTTTGTGATTTTCCACAGGTTTGTTCCCAATATTCAGAAAATGTTTTTCTTTTTACTATTTTCCTTGGCTTTTTTTGGGTAGCTGGAGCAATCATCAAATCAGGAACTGAACCAAGGAACACCAATTTCAGACCCATACTTAAAGATCCTTTGCCATGTTGTTCATGTTCGGTTTCTGGTACGGTTGATCATTTGCAGCGTTTATTTTTCCTGAAAATTTATAGACTTGTTTCATCGTTAAGCATTTTGGATTGGATGCCTAGGCTGTAGACAAAAGTCCATGATTGATTAATGAAAGTGTGTATTTCTGGCATTTTTTGTATCGCGATTGTCCCCATATTAATGAAAGATATGGGGCTTATTTGTTTTGTGAAAATTGTTTACTTTGTAGGTTGGGAACATCTCGGAAGAAGTTTATGCAGAAATTAATTTGTTGCCTAAACATGATGTAAGATAATTTTCAACTTTTCTCTTTCTAACAAGAAGAAAATCCCATTTTAGCAAGATCTCCATGCTTGTTATCTTAAACGTTATACCTTACTTGAAACTTAATATTAAGTCCACCGCTATATTCTGCAGCAAACTGAGCCAGTAAATCCTGATTTTTATCATTCTAAGATTCCAAGGCCCCAAATCCACTCATTCTGCAAGGTTTTAACTGCCTCGGATACAAAAAGTAATTGGGGTTTGTCTATTCCTCAAAAAGATGCTGTGAAATGCTTTCCTCTTCTGGTAATGTTCCTTGTCTAATAGTTCATAATTGGAGGAATATCCCATTCATATTCCTCTAGAATCTTAGTTAGTATTTGGCATTAATTTCTTTAGACTGTTATCCTTGTTCGATCAGGATATGTCTCGAGATAAACCTATCCAGGAATTAGTAGTGAAGGACCTTTTTGGCAAAGAATGGCGCTTTAAGCATGTCTTTGGAGGTAATACCTTTTCCCAACAGTACCATAGTAGGTTTTTGGACAGGTCTTTCTCGGTTTTGTTCCAATGCGTGGAGTATTATGGCAGGGCCAATCAGGCTCAGAAGCTGGATACCGTCTTATTTTTCCTAAGCTTATCAAGTTAAAAGTTGCAAAAGCATCCAAAATTTTAAGTTGTTAAAAAGGGAAAAACTTATGTGCTGTATGTGTAACCATCAATCAACTTTTGTGTGCCATTCTGCTTCAATGGAAGCTTATATAAGATGCTATTCTTCTTTTGATATTTATTACCCTCTGGTTCCATGAAAAACAATGGGGTTATAATATAAGGGTCATTGGTGTCAACTTATGTTAAATAATTTCCAGAATAAATTTTATACTTACAAAGAGAATAAATAGCACCATAAACCACACATCTTGAAAAATGAAATATGAAAATATTTATTGAAC
The DNA here is from genome assembly GCA_002018475.1 of Nicotiana obtusifolia. Classification (NCBI taxonomy): domain Eukaryota; kingdom Viridiplantae; phylum Streptophyta; class Magnoliopsida; order Solanales; family Solanaceae; genus Nicotiana; species Nicotiana obtusifolia. Next base: position 82,782 of record MCJB01033286.1, on the reverse strand, counting down.
TAATGGTCGAAGAAAAAGTTATTTGACTGCACAAACTAATTAAGTGCTAATTGTGTCACAACAATTGTTTGGGAGAATTAAATATTTGATTGATTACGTGAAAGATTTTGCCCTTCTCTACTTTTAAGATAATGTCTTCTCTACATAAAATTGAATAGGCCACCCTCGGAGGCATCTACTCACTAATGGCTGGAGTGCATTTGTTAATAGCAAAAAATTGGTTTCTGGAGATTTAGTCGTCTTCTTAAGGTATATTTGTTCCAGGTCTCTCTGTTGTGCTGCATTTCCTATATTAGCGTCTGTATACTGCCATGTGTACTTAAGTTAGTTTCATTTGCCCTGAAGGGAAAAGAATGGAGATGCACATGTTGGATTTAGACATCAACTTTGTCACAAGAGTTCAGTTGAAGTGCCAATAGCTTCCAGCTTAGATATCAAAGGAGTGCTTGCAGTTGCTTCTGATGCTCTTGCATCCCAGAGACCCTTTTCTGTCTACTGCAAACCCGAGTAAGTAGCTCGATCTATTGATGAACTAGAAATTACATTTGCAATGTGATTTCTTCACTTGAGGAATTGGAACAGAATGTAAGAAAATCTGGTTAGTAGGCTCAGGGAACGTCTGCATAAGTGTTCTCCGCTATAAGAATCTAATCTTTTTTTGTGATGCAGTAAGCCACCAAGTCACTGCGTTTAATCATCATATGTAGATGCTATGGCTTAAGACACCTTTTACCTTTCTTTTTTGTGCTTAAACCTTACAGAACAAGTCAATTTATTATAAGCTTGAACAAATACCTGGAAGCTATTAACCGTGGGCTTGGAGTTAGCTTGACATTTAAGATGCCATACGACGTTGCAAATTCTCACGGGAGGTATGGAATATTCAGGATTTACTTAACCAAAAACCTTTCTTGACTGATCTTCCATAATTTTTAGTTTTGTGCTTTCCTAGTTTTACATGTATGGCGAATGAAAAGGACCAGATGCAAATAAATCATTATTCACAAAATGCAAATGTATTTCTTAACGAAGATGAGGAGCACATGGAAGATGCGGAGGCCATAGTCTACTCTCCTCCTCAACATAGCACGACACCTTCGGAACTAGGGGAGAAGAGACATAGTGATCACACTATATACATTTCTTCAGTGGAAGGCAATGTAGAGTCAACTTATGAAGATGGCACAAGAAAACATAATGAGGTATCAAATCCTGTGGAAATAGAAAGCATCCAAGGTACAGAGGAACGTAAAGCTATCACGTCAAGTTCTTGGGATTTCAACACAATTCAAGAACAGGACGTGGAGGATGCAGAGATAATCAAGGATATCATCCTTCCAATAGTTTCACAGAATCTCCCTCTTGATTATACAGTCTCGTCAAAGGCAGACAATGATCACTTCCTGCGCATTATGCAAGGTACACCTCTTTATGTTGCGTCAAATTTTTGTTCTATGGCATAATCACAAGAATATGGAACACTCCAAATGATTCAGCATGAGCTTTAGAAGTAGGTGTATGCTTGCTTGCTTTTTACTGAAAATATTTTATGGTCTAGACGTCGTAGAAAATTGAGAATTTAATTCTTTGAATTGGAGTGCCATCGATAGGAATTCAGTATTTTGCAACAAAAACAATGTGAAAACTGGAGTCATTTTTTGGATGAAAGGAAACCTCTTTATAAAGAGAAATTTGGAGACAAGCTATTTAATGCCCCAAAGGATTCTTTTTTTTATTCTGGACCGCGAGAGTTATTTCTATCGATCTCCATCTTTTTACCCGTAATAGGCATTGGTATATACCCAGATTTTGTTCTTTCATTAGCAGTTGCATGTCTTCTACTTACATGATGTTTCTTTCAAGTTTCATGAGTTGTTTACTGAGTCGTCATTGTAGATTCTGAAGGGTGGCAAAACTTTCAAGGAACAGATTATCCTCTGCATGTGCAATCTCCTTCTGGAAACCACAATATGCAAACGTTTTGGATTAATGATCAGCGAAACTCCTCTATGCATCCCACGTCTATTTCAAGTCAGATTCCTTATGATGGACCTGGTCATGGTGATGAGAAAGTCCATTGGGAGGGTTATCATGTGGCTCGACGATATATCCCAATACTGAACAGGATTATCTCGCAGTACCCTAGCACGCTTTCAAGTTTCAAGGCAACAAGTCCCATTTTCCAATCAATGTGCCTGGAGATTTTGGCCGAGTTAGTTTACTTGCTCGGACAGTTCACCATGGCAAGCATGGACATCAACAATCTTAGTGAAGCTAAACGATATCTTCGGGATTTGAAACTGAGTGGTATTGAAATAGGCTGGCTTGAAAAACGTCTAGTGAAGGTTGAAGACATATTTACCATGAAAAGAATAAGCATACGAAGACAAGAACTCGTCCTTGGAATTGAAGACACCACGGCAACACTTAGGCTGATGAATGAAGAGCTTGGGTCATTCGAGAAGGAGCTTCAGAAACTGTCATCCAATATTAACCTAAAAACCCCTGCTGAAGATCGTCCCATACTGGAAGGTCTCTTGTGAATGTTCTTGGAAAGCAATAAAATGGCATCATGCAAATGTTTAGGGGTGGCTCTAGTCCTTTTCTAAAAGGTTTTTTTGCACTACGTGAAAGTACGGCCTATGATCTGTTTTTACTTCTGGCCGATATTGTTGCTCCCTGAATACTAACTAGTCGTACTCACGCGATGTGCGGTCAATATTAAAAAATATTAATTAAATTAAATTGTGATCGAGCTTGTTTGAATATATTAGATCGTATTTCTATAATGAATTTCAATTGTCATCTTATTTGTCAATATGATATACACAATAATAAAATCTCTATTAAATTAAAGGGACTTATATATTCATTGAATAACTTTTTTATTCTATATTTTTCTTTAATCTATTATCCACTGTTTAGTATTTTTACATTGTTAATAGAAACTTTATTGGCATATTACTTTATTTAATATTTTTGTTTGCTCGCTTTCTTTTGTAATATAAGAGAAGATATTTATTTTATTTATTATTTTATAGATATTTAAATTCAAAAACAATAACCAACAATTAATTATTAACTAAATAACTAATTTTTTTTATCTATTATCCAATGTTTAATATTTTTACATTGTTAATAGAAATTTTTATTAGCATATTACATTGTTTAATATTTTTCTCTCACTTTCTTTTTTGTAATATAAGAGAAGATATATATTTTATTTTATTATTTTATAGATATTTAAATTCAAAACCAATAACTAAGTATTAACTAAATAAATAATTATTATTTTAACTAAATTAATAAACTCCGACTTGAAACTACTCTCCAATTTGAATGGAGAGTTTTTTTTTATTTTAGTTTTTTATTATAAAATATTTTATTTTATTATTTTATAGATAATTAAATTTTAAAAAAACAATAACCAATAACTAAATATTAACTAAATAACTAATTATTAACTACTTATGCCATGTGGCTTCTTTCTAGACTGCCACTTGGCTTAAGGAGAGGGCTTTTTCTCTCCAGAATAGATTATTTTATAGATATTTAAATCCAAAAATAATAACTAATAATAAATTATTAACTACTTATACCATGTGGCTTTTTTTTTAGGCTGCCACTTAGCTTAAGGAGAGGGTTTTTTTCTCTACTTTTAATAATATATAGATTATCCAATGTTTTTACGTTGTTAATAGAAATTTTTATTAGCATATTACTTTGTTTATATTTTTGTCTGCTCGCTTTCTTTCTTTAATATAAGAGAAGATATATATATTATAGATATTTAAATTAAAAATAATAATCAATAACTAATTATTAACTAAATAACTAATTATTATTTTAAATAAGTTAAAAAAACTCCAACTTGAAACTACTCTCCGATTTGAATGGAAAGTTTTTTTTTTAATTTTAGTTTTTTATTATAAAATATTTTATTTTATTATTTTATAGATATTTAAATTCAAAAACAATAATCAATAACTAATTATTAACTACTTATGCCATGTGGCTTTTTTCTAAGCTGCCACTTGGTTTAAGGAGTTGGCTTTTTCCTCTCCTTTTAATAATATATAGATAACTAATTTTCTTTAATCTATTATCCAATGTTTAGCATTTTAACATTATTAATAAAAAAAATTATTAGCATATTACTTTGTTTAACATTTTTCTCTGCTTGGTTTCTTTTTGTAATACAAGAGAAAGAGAAGATATATATTTTATTTTATTATTTTATAAATATTTAAATTCAAACATAATAACCAATTACTAATTATTAACTAAATAACTAATTATTATTTAAATAAATTTAAAAACTCCAACTTGAAACTACTCTCCAATTTGAATGGACAGTTTTTTTAATTTTAGTTTTCTATTATAAAATATTTTATATTATTATTATTTTGTAGATGATTAAATTCAAAAATAATAACCAATAACTATTATTAACTACGTATGTCATGTAGCTTTATTCTAGGTTGCCACTTGGCTTAAGGAGAGGTTTTCCTCTCTTTTTAATAATACTAGTAGTCGTAAACGCGCGATGTGCGGTCAATATTAAAAAATTATTAATTAAATTAAATTGTGATCGGGCTTGTTTGAACAAATTAGATCGTAATTCTTTAATAAATTTCAACTGTCATCTTATTTGTCAATATGACATACCCAATAATAAAATCGCTATTACATTAAAAGGACTTATAGTCACTAAATAACTTTTTTGTTCTATATTTTTCTTTATCCTATTATTCAATGTTTAGTATTTTTACATTGTTAATAAAAATTTTATTAGCATATTACTTTGTTTAATATTTTTGTCTGCTCGCTTTCTTTTTGTAATATAAGAGAATATATATATATATATATATATATATTTTATTAATCTTAAAATATTTTTTATTTTTTAATTTTATTCTATTGTTGTTAATAATATTATTTGAATTTTAATGAATAAAATATTTATTTGAATTTTAATGAATAAAAATTATTAGCATATTACTTTGTTTAATATTTTTGTCTGTTTTTTCTTTTTGTAATATAAGAGAAGATATATATTTTATTTTATTATTTTATAGATATTTAAATTCAAACATAATAACCAATTGCTAGTTATCAACTAAATAACTAATTATTATTTTAAATAAATTTAAAAACTCCAACTTGAAATTACTCTCCAATCTGAATGATAAGTTTTCTTTAATTTTAGTTTATTATAAAATATTTTATATTTATTTTATAGATATTTAAATTCAAAAATAATAACCAGTAACTAATTATTAACTACTTATGCCGTGTGGCTTTTTTCTAGGATTCCACTTGGCTTAAGGAGAGGGCTTTTAACTATTAATTATTAACTACTAATTATTAACTACTAGTAATCGTACCCGCACGATGCGCGGTCAATATAAAAACTATTAACTAAAAATAAATTATGATTGGGCTTGTTTGAACAAATTAGATCGTATTGCTTTAATAAATTTCAATTGTCATCTTATTTGTCAATGTGATATACCTAATAATAAAATGGCTATTACATTAAAATGACTTATATAGTTATTGAATAACTTTTTTATTTTTTTCTTTATTCTATTATCCAATGTTTAATATTTTTACATTTTCAATAAGAAAATTTATTAGAAAATTACTTTGTTTAATATTTTTATCTGCTCGCGTTATATATATATATATTAATCTTGTAATATTTTTTATTATTCTATTGTTGACAATAATATTATTTGAATATTAATGAATAAAATCTCTATTAAATTAAAGGGACTTATATAGTCATCGAATAAATATTTTGTTATGTATTTTTTTATTATATTATCCTATATTTAATATAATGCATTGTTAATAGAAACTTTTATTAGCATGTTACGTTGGTTAATATTTTTGTCTATCACTTTCTTTTTGTAATATCATAGAAGATATATATTTTATTACTCTTGAAATATTTATTTATTATAAATTTTATCCTATTGTTCTCAATAATATTATCCAAATTTTAATGAATAAAATCTCTATTAAATTAAAGAGAGTTGTATATGATTAAATAAATATTTTGTTATGTATTATTCTTTATTATATTATCAAATATTTAGTATTAATGCATTGCTAATAGAAACATTTATTAGTATATTACTTTGTTTAATATTTTTTTCTACCACTTTCTTTTTATAATATAATAGAAGCTATATATTTTATTACTCTTGAAATAATTTTTTTATTTTAAATTTTATCCTATTGTTCTCAATAATATTATCTGAAATTTAATCAATAAAAATCTCTATTAAATTATTGAGAATATAGGCATCGAATAACTTTTTTGTTCTATATTTTCTTTATTATATTATCCAATATTTAGTATTACTGCATATTAATAGACTTTTATTAGCATATTACTTTATTTAAATTTTTGTATGCTATCTTCTTTTTATAACATAATAGAAAAACATATTTGTTTTATTTTTTATTTTATTTGATAATTATAAATAATATTTTATGAATAAATAAACCTTTCTAAAAAGAAAAACAAAAATAATTAAAAAAACAAACAAATTTTAAATTGGAATTTTTTTATTTTTTGTAATTTCAGTTTTTTATTTTAAAATAATTTTAAAACACCAACTTGAAACTACTTCTAATTTGAATGGATAGTTTTTTTTAATTTTCTTTTTTATTATAAACAATTTTATTTTATTATTATAGATATTTAAATTTAAAATAATAACCAATAACTAATTATTAACTACTTATATCATGTGACTTTTTCTAGACTGCGACTTGGCTTAAGCAGAGGACTTTTTTCTCTCCTTTTAATAACATATAGAAGATCTAAATTTTTGTCTGCCACTTTCTTTATATAATGTAATAGAAGATACATTTTTTTTTAATATTATATTTTATTCTATTATTCTCAATAATATATTGTGAATAAATAATTTTCAAAGAAAAAACAAAAAAAATATTTTTAAAAAAATAAAGAAATTTTAAATTGGAAGTTTTTTATTTATGAAATTTTAGTTTTTATTTTAAAATAATTTAAAAACTCCAACTTGAAACTAGTTTCCAATTTAAATGGACAATTTTTTTAGTAATAAATTATTTTATAGATAATTAAATTCAAAAATAATAACTAATAATGGATTATTAACTAAATAACTAATTATTAACTACTTTCGTCACGTGACATTTTTCTAGGCTGTCACTTGGCTTAACGAGAGGGCTTTTTCCTTTCCTTTTAATTTTTTTTAATTGTTTTATAATAAAATATTTTATTTATTATTTTGTAGATATTTAAATTCAAAAATAATAACTAATAACTAATTATTAACTACTTATGCTTTGTGATTTCTTTTTAGGCTGCCACTTGGTTTAGGAGAAGGCTTTTTTCTCCCCTTTAAATAATATATAAATATAGATATAGATATAAATTATCCAATGTTTAGTATTTTTACATTGTTAGTAGAAATTTATATTAGCATATTACTTTTTTTAATATTTTTGCATACTCGCTTTATTTTTGTAATATAAGAGAAGATATATATTTTATGTTATTATTTTATAGATATTTAAATTCAAAAATAATAACGAATAACTAATGATTAACTAAATAACTAATTTTTATTTTAAACTTAATTTAAATACTCCAACTTGAAACTACTCTCTAATTTGAATAGAAAGTTTTTTTAATTTTAGTATTTTATTTTAAATATTTTATTTTATTATTTTATATATATTTAAATTAAAAAATAGTAATCAATAACTAATTATTAACTACTTATGCCATGTGGCGCTGCCACTTGGCTTAAGGAGAGGGCTTTTTCCTCTCCTTTGAATAATATATAGATATAGATTATTTTATAGATATTTAAATCCAAAAACAATAACCAATAACTAATTATTAACTACTTATACCATGTGGCTTTTTTCTAGGCTGCCACTTGGCTTAAGGATTTAGATTTTTCCTCTCCTTTTAATAATATATAGATAACTAATTTTCTTTAATCTATTATCCAATGTTTAGTATTTTTACATTGTTAATAGAAATTTTATTAGCATATTACTTTGTTTAATTTTTTTTCTGCTCGCTTTCTTTTTGTAATATAAAAGAAGATATATATTTTATTTTATTATTTTATAGATATTTAAATTTAAAAATAATAACCAATAACTAATTATTAACTAAATAACTAATTATTATTTTAAATAAATTAAAAAACTCCAACTTGAAACTACTCTCCAATTTGAATGGAAAGTTTTTTTTATTTTTAGTTTTTATTATAAAATATTTTATTTTTATTATTTTATATATATTTAAAATCAAAAATAATAATCAATAGCTAATTATCAACTAAATAACTAATTATTAACTACTTATGACATGTGACTTTTTTCTATGCTGCCACTTGTCTTAAGGAGAGGGCTTTTTCCTCTCCTTTTAATAATATATAGAATAGATTATTTTATAGATATTTAAATTCAAAAATAATAACTAATAATTAATTATTAATTAAATAACTAATTATTAACTACTTATACTATGTGACTTTTTTCTAGGCTATCACTTGGCTTAAGGAGAGGACTTTTTCCTCTCCTTTTAATAATATATAGCTGTTTGTTGGTTTTTTCCATTTCTTTTGAAAACAAAAACAAGTAGTAGCATAATACCTTACTGTAACATTTTACCTCAAAGTGTGGACTAGAGGCCAATGAAAGTGATTTTGTAGGAATTGATTGAAGAAATAAAGGCAATGATAGTTATATTTCCAGATTTATTAAATTATTGGACTATTCATACCTATTTACTTATTAAGCACTGATAATTAGTATGGAATTAATTTCAAGTCTAGGAAAAGAGTACTGCCAAACCCAAATCTTTTTCTCTTTTTGTTCTCATTTCTATTATTTCTACTTTCCAGTTCGCTTTAGCTCCTTTCCTACTTATAAATTCTTTTCCTTATCTTTTTGGAATGTAGTATGTATGTTCAATTCTTTTCGAATCATTTCTTTATTTAAAAAAAAAAACATTAAATACGACCGATAACTAATATTAGAACTGATTAACGTGCAAATAAAAATACTGAAAACAAAATAATCGTTTTCTTCTACTTTCATGACAAAGACAATAACTTAAGTTATATTGATATTTTATTGATCAGTTGATTGGACAAATAAAAAGGTAAAGTAATTAGTTGACCATTCAGGAATCTAAAATGGTAAAGAAATTAATCGAATGTCATCGTCACTAATAGCTATGTATATTAAGTAAGATATCAATCCCATATATTTAGGCTATGTAAGATATCACTGTATATTTAGTAAGATATCAATCCCATATATTTAGGCAATTAGTTATACTGTATCCAAAAATAATCATACCATTGTACTATTTATATGATTGATTGGAATAGAGAAAGGCAAGGAGCCAATTCTAATATGGTATCAGAAGACCAGTAAACCCTCCCTTCCACCGGACAGACTCTCCCTTCCCAATCCCATATCTTTTCTTTCTCTGCATTCTGTTTCTGTCTCCATTCCCAATCTCATTTAATAAATTCAATACATACAGATGTGTCTTTATTTATAAACCCACTTGGACCTTACTTCTCTCGGTCAAAAAAAATTCGGAACCCCCCCCCCCTTCTCCATTCAGATAATGGCGTCCAAAACACAGCTTCACCCTGCCTCCACTGTCTCCAACATCAAGAGCTTCATACCAGTTATTTTGGAGATGCAATCAGGCCAGTATGCTTCCTGGTCTGAACTTTTCAAGATCCACTGTAGGGCCTTTCTTGTTCACGATCATCTCACTGCAAAACCTCAACCTCCAAACACCGATGATGAATGGGATCGTCTAGATGCCATTGTTCTTCAATGGATTTATGGAACGATCTCCAATGACCTGCTTCACACTATTCTGAAACCCAACTCCACTGCTTATGATGCCTGGATTGCCATTGAGAACATATTCCAAGATAACAAAAGTTCCCGCGCAATCCATCTCCTACACAAGTTCTCTAGCACTCGTCTGGATGGCTTCTCTAGTGTCTCTGCTTATTGCCAAGAACTCAAGGTATTGGCTGACCAACTTGCCAATGTTAATGCACCCGTGGACAATGACCGATTAGTTCTACAATTGCTTGCTGGTTTGAATGATCAGTATGACGGGATTGCCACTATTCTTTAGCAACAAGAACCCCTTCCATCTTTTTATACTGCCCGCTCCAAGCTTTTTCAAGTTGAAAGCCGAAAAGCCGAGCAAGCTCTACACGCCGCCAAGACTGCCGGAACAGCCCTGGCCGCTGGTACATCACGTCCTCCAGCCACTGTCCAGCCCTCGGAATTCAATTTTGACCGCCGCTCGGATTTCACCTCTGACCGCCACCGAGGTCGTGGTCGCCCCAGGGGCCACGGTCGAGGTCGTGGTTCATCAGGTCATGGCCGCCCGCACTACTACCCCAACCAGCCAACCAATGGGCCACCTTTCCCGTACTCACCATGGAGCATGCCTTGGACCACCCCACATCCTTACCAGCCGAACCATCAGCCATCTTGGGCCAACCCACCATGCCCCTACCCATCTTCTTCCAACAGGCCCACCCAAACTTCCCACAACGGACAGGGAATACTTGGACCCAGGCCAAATCAAGCTCATCACACTGCTTATGCCCCAACAGACATAGAACAGGCGCTGTACACGATGTCCCTGCAACAACGAGATCCCACTCTTCACATGGACACCGGAGCAACAACCACTATGACCCACGAGCAAGGTGACTTTCATTCCTTTTCTAATAATTGCATTTCTCAAAATATTATTGTTGGTAATGGCGCATGGACAAGGTACAAAATACCTACCTAAACCTTTCCCACCCTTTATCCTTAAAAACGTCCTATACTCCCCAAAATTGCTTAAAAACTTAATTTCAGTTCGTCGCTTTACCACCGACAATTCTGTATCCGTAGAATTTGACCCGTTTGGTTTTCTTGTGAAGGATTTCAAGACTCGGACCCCTATCCTCCGATGCAACAGCAGCAGTGACTTATACCCACTCGTGCTCGAATCCGGTTCCTCACAACCATCCGTTTTTGTGGCCAGTTCGTCACAACTCTGGCATCAACGTCTTGGACACCCAGGACAACAGTCTTTACATTCTTTAAAAACTTTGTGCTCTATTGATATTCATAAATTCAAGAGTAATAATGTTTGCCAGTCTTGTATTTTTGGTAAAAGTATTCGTTTGCCATTCTCTACTTCTACTACTTGCACATCTCAACCTTTTGATATTATCCATAGCGATTTGTGGACATCACCTATTGTTAGCATTGGGGGTCATAGATACTATATTTTGTTTTTGGATGATCTCACAGATTTCTTATGGACGTATCCCATCTCAAAGAAATCCCAAGTGTTCTCCATTTTTTGCCATTTTGCGAATTAAAACCCAATTTGAACGAACAATTAAAACATTTCAATGTGATAACGGAAAGGAGTATGTCAATGCCTCTTTCCAAAATGTTTTCGATGCAAATGGCATGCTTTTCCGTCTTTCTTGCCCACACACATCTTCCCAAAACGGCAAGGCCGAACGAAAAATCCGCACCATCAACAACATGGTCCGCACCTTGTTGGCCCATGCCTCCCTACCCAACACTTTTTGGAACCATGCCCTTGACACCGCCACCTACCTATTAAACATCCTCCCTAACAAAATTCACAAACCAAAAACACCCACCGAGATGTTATATCATTGCACACCAACCTATGATCACTTGCGTGTGTTCGGGTGTTTATGTTATCCACTTACCCCATCCACTACCATTCATAAACTCGATAAACGCTCTCACCCTTGTGTCTTTTTGGGATACCCTCTCACTCATAGAGGATATAAATGTCTCAACCTTCAAACCAACCAAATCATAATATCCCATAGCGTTTGACGAGACCACATTCCCCTTTAAACATACCATCACCTCCCCACCATCCTATAAGTTTCTAACCAACACCCTCCATCCTACTTACTGGCCGCATATTGATCCCTCGGTTACTATACCACCAAATGAACATCACTCTTCTAGACCAGCCCAATCCCACCACACCCCTGACTCCTCGGGCCCAACAACCACCAGCCCGGCCCAGTCCCAGCTCCCAAACAACCCGCTTCCACCCACACCTGCCAGCCCACCAACACAACCAGCCAACAATCATTTCCCGAACCCAGTACCACCCCAGACCGGCCCGGTTCCGACTTCACAACACACTCCACCCCCACCCCCTCCCTCCCGTATGCACACTAGATCTATGAGTGGAATAGTCAAGCCCAAACAACATCTAAATCTCCACTCTTCCACCTCCACTGAATCCATCACACCCATCCCGAAAAACCCAACCCATGCCTTGTCTATACCGGAGTGGTACTCCTCCTTGACTAATGAGTATAATGCACTTATTAAAAACGGAACTTGGGAGTTGGTACCTCGCAAACCAGATATGAACATTATTAGAAGCATGTGGTTGTTTAAGCACAAATTCAAATCAGATGGTAGCTTGGAAAGATACAAAGCTAGATTGGTATGTGATGGTCGGTCACAACAGGTTGGAGTGGATTGCGGTAATACTTTCAGTCCAGTAGCCAAGCCAGCAACAATTCGTACGGTTCTATCCTTAGCTTTGTCTAAATCATGGTTCGTACATCAACTGGACGTCACTAATGCTTTTCTTCATGGAAATCTAAATGAGACCGTTTACATGCATCAACCTATGGGTTTTCGCAACCGAGATTTTCCCGACCATGTGTGCTTGTTGAAAAAGTCTCTTTATGGACTCAAACAGGCACCACGGGCTTGGTATCAAAGGTTCACCGACTACGTGTTAACACTGGGTTTCACTCACAGCAAATGTGATGCCTCTCTCTTTACTCTTCATCAAGGAATTGACACAGCATATCTACTGTTGTATGTGGATGACATCCTCCTAGTCACCTCTTCTGCTTCCCTCAGACACCAGCTCATGGCTAAACTTGCTAGTGAATTCGCCATGAAGGATCTTGGCCCTCTCAGCTTCTTTCTAGGCATCTCGGTCAACAGAAACAAAGACACCATGTTTCTTTCTCAATACTCTTATGCCATGGACATCATTGACAGAGCCGGTATGCAGTCATGTAACCCCGTTTCCACCCCGGTTGACACAAATGCTAAACTAAGTGCCAACTCGGGTGACCCATTCAATGACCCTACTCTCTACCGCAGCTTAGCAGGGGCCGTTCAGTATCTCACCTTTACCCGACCCGACATTACATATGCTGTGCAGCAGATCTGTATGCATATGCATGCTCCAAAACGGACCATTGGAATGCCTTGAAGAGGATCATCCGATACATGAAAGGCACGCCTTCCTTTGGACTGACTCTCGGTTCAACCACTGCCCCCTCCTTGCTGGCTTACACTGATGCAGATTGGGCTGGGTGCCCCGACACTCGACGGTCCACCAGTGGGTATTGTATTTATTATGGAGATAATCTTATATCTTGGTCCTCAAAACGACAGAGTACTATCTCGCGTTCTAGTGCCGAAGCTGAGTATCGGGGTGTTGCAAATGTAGTGGCCGAGATCTGTTGGCTAAGGAATTTACTCCTGGAGTTCCACCATCCTCTTTCTCGTACCACACTAGTCTATTGTGACAATGTCAGTGCTATATACCTGTCGGGCAATCCTGTGCAACATCAACGAACAAAGCACATTGAGCTTGACATTCATTTCGTTCGTGAACAGGTGCAGCGGGGACAGGTCCGAGTATTACACGTCCCATCTCGTTATCAGATTGCAGATATCTTCACTAAAGGCCTTCCTCGTATACTGTTTGAAGACTTCAGGTCCAGTCTCAGCATTCGTTCACCTCCAGCATCGACTGCGGGGGTATAATAGTTATGTATATTTAGTAAGATATCAATCACATATATTTAGGCTATGAATATTTAGTAAGATATCACTATATATTTAGTAAGATATCAATCCCATATATTTAAGCAATTAGTTATACTGTATCCAAAAACAGTCATACCATTGTACTATTTATATGATTGATTGGAATAGAGAAAGGCAAGGAGCCAATTCTAATAATAAACAAGGTGAAAAATCAGTTTTCACAAAATATGACAGCAAGATGCAATATACTACAAAATATATGTATTTATAGTTCTTCGTTTATTAATGTATCTTTACTGGTGCAATTTTGATTTCCAGGGGACCTTTCTCTTTCCATACTCTTGGCTTGCCGCCCTACTGCCCCCCTCCCAAAGGAAATAAAGGGAAAGATAAAAAAAAAAAAAAAAAAAAAAGGAAGAAATTTTTTAAATAATTATAGGAGAAACAACAAAGTCTGATGATAGTGGCTAAGATATTTCTATGAAAGTCAACGGTTTTACGGTGTATTAATGTTACAGGCTAACCATCCCATTTATTTGCTGGAAATAAGGGCTCATAATATAAACTAGCTATTCTATCCAGAAATACTATATTTTGTATGTTATTGAATAGCACGTTAGAGCATGATAAATTAATGTACAAGAGAAGAAACCTATAAATAGTTACCCTGAGGAGTGTCCTTGTTCAAAAGAACTCAATCTAAGTTTGACTTGTATAAAATATGATATTCAACCAGCTTCATTATTTATATCAACATGATCAAATTGGAACTGTAATCCTGTTGTAATTTGCTGGTTTTCTGTTCAACTGGAGGAACCAAGTGGGTATATACATATATATGTCTAGCCATATTCACTCAGCTTTAATTGTTAGTCAAATACTCCATATTTCAAAAGTCTAGGAGACAGGATGATGTAGTTGCTAGCTTTAGAAATTGAATTGAAGTCCACACCTCTTTAATTTTTCATACGTAAGAATCCTACTACTACTCTACTAGTATATATCTTCGAAAGATTAAAAATATGATAAGGACCAACTTGTAAATTAATCTACTGTTTATTGGTTGTGATGTCTTCATCAAAAGATTCACGATGAAAAACAATCTAAAAAGGTTCAATAGTTTAACTTGATAAACAAAGCTGTCTTTTCAGCTCTAACGAAGAGAAAGATAAAGAAAACGACATGAACTTTGAATTTCTCATCTACAATTCACACTGTATTTGAATTTGCAACTTAATTAATTTCGAGTAGTATGTTGTTTCATCAGATGAAAACAGATAAGTCTCAAAAACAAGAACCTCTCTCTGCATATATCGTAACGCCAATTCATATCTGTTGCAGAAAGCAATGCTGATAATTAAGTTGTAATTAGGGTAAACGTTCAGTAGTATATTAAACCCCGAGAGCAAGCTAACCTAAGAAAGCAATGCTGTATTATACTTATTGAAGGCTTACCTATTGGGCTATACTGGGTTGAAGAGACAAAAACTTGAATATTGGGCTAAGCTGGGTTCATACTTCACACTAAGAAAGGCCTTGATTTTGGGCTAGTAGTATTTTCTCCCAGTACTGAAATTTATTTCTTGGCCCTGAAACATAAAGCTGGAAAAGAACAAGAGAAAACATTTAACATTGGAAGTCAAGTAGATACGTGGAAAGGCAGTACTTTCTTTTGCTTTCTTTTCATTTCTCTGTTTTGCTCAAGTATTGGCTACTTTTTTTACCATTTGACTTCAGAATTCTCAGTATTCATTTACGGACCAATGGGCCCTGTGGTCCCACTGGTCTCTGTTTGGATTGTTTGAAATTTGGTAATGCTGATAACATAAAAGCCCAACTTAAAAAGCCTGCCCCTTGGTGGTCCAATTTTACTTCTTCAGAAATCATAACTTTTCCAAGTACAAACCTACCACCTCCCTCCTGCAACAAGCCCATAACCTACCCTTGTGGGTTGCGGGGGGGAGGGGAGAGGAAAAAAGTACATGGTAAATGACTATACACCGTATTCAAGGGTCTTAGTAAATTTTGGCTAAATCTTCTGTAAAATATAGCACTCTTAGCATCGATTAAAGCATCTCACAGCGAAAAGATCTTCATTTTGTAAAATTTCATGTCCACACCAATAATTCATTCTGTGTCATTGGATGTATATTGAAGCAAGAAAGGTGGCTTGATCACTTCATTTAGTTTTATAGCATAGGAATTGGACCTTGAACTTGCATATTCCCCTCATTACACTGATGATATAGAAAATGTTAAGACAAGTTTAAATTTATCCATTGACGGCATAAAAAAAAAATTACATAATTAGATCACTCAATATTGGAACGGCATATAATGTGAGTATGAGTTGACAACCTAGCTTCAGAAAAAAGAAAAAGAGTCGACAAGCTAGAACATCAGGTGGATGACATGTTAAAGCCAGTCAAATTACACCCACCGGGTAAAAAAACAGATAAAATTTAAATTATTTGTGTTATAAAAGTCATATTAGTCCTAAGCTCCTTTATGAGGCTTTACTTCTTCACAATACCTACACATTTGGTTACATCCACAATGGGAGCAAGAAATTTTTTCTAAACAAGTTCATACTAGTTTGTAAAGCTGCACTTAAAATCATTGGATAAAGTGTCTAAAAGAAAAGGAAAAAGTTGTACATATAAGACAGATGAACTCATGTAAGTGTGTTGGCTATGTCAAATTCATAAATATCACATGTTAAGATAAAAACCAAAAGGACAAGAAAATACAGAGAGGGCATAAGCATACATCACTCTCTTCTCTGGGCTCCTTGGAAGGCTAGACAAAAACATTGATAGCTACTGCACATGCACCCATCCCCTCTATGTCATGCCTTCCCCATGTGCACTTGTGCTTCCTCAATAAACATTAATACTATCACAAATGAAAATGATAGTAATACAATAAAAGATCAAAATAAGATTCCTATATTCAGTAATCTTTTTTTTATTGAGACTTTTTATATGACTAGAAGCTAAAAAGGGATGTTCTAAAAGCTCTTTTTCCACAATAAAGTACATTTATCTTGATTTACATAACATAAGATCTCCTTTTTGTTTGCTCTTTTTGGTTTTTTTTTTTCTTTTGGGTGATGGTTGGGGATTGAGGGAGTTAAGGAAACATTAAAACATAAGACAAAATTGAATTACATTTGATCATGAATGCCAGATTCCACTGAGAATGTTTCTGAATCTATTGGAGGATAATTTCCTGACAATCTTTTTTGCATCTGAAACTTCACCTTCTGCTAGCTTCTCAATGTTTTTCAGATATCCAGAATTTGCAATTTTCTTTCTGGCACTATTGCAACTTGTTAAAGACATGAGTATAGAAAGCAATAGCTTCTTGTTACCAAAGTTTGCCTGCTCAGGGTCAAGCATTTGTAGCAGCAAACCAATATTTTGATCACTTTGTACAAATCTCTTTTGGTTTCTTGGCACAATAACCATACTTGATAGTGTTTCAGCTGCCATTTCTCTAACCTCAAATGACTTGGAATCAAGAAAATTTACAAGCTCAGGCATAAATCCAGCTTCCCCCATTGCTTTCTTGGCCTCTTCTGATGTTCCACATAGCCAAAATGCTGCCTTTAAGGCCAATTCTTGAAGTGAACCATCCCCATGTCTAAGAAAATACAGAATGTGATCCATAAATCCATGATTCAACAGAATGTTCACTGAATTCACTGATGAGAAGCACAAATTCACAATCCCCCTCAAAGCCATTTCCCTTGCTTTAGATGAGAATGATGATTTCGGATCCAAAACACGAGCTAGAGCTCTTATTCCACCTTCTTTCATGATCATCTGCCTAGTTGGTTCATCCCCAGAAGCCATACTTTGTAAAAAATCAATTGAACTAATTTGTGTAACCTCATCTTTAGACCTTGCAAGCTTGACAAATACTGAAATTGCACCTTCCTCAATCATAAACCTCTTGATTTCTTCAACCCCAACAAGATTTTTCAACACCCCACAAACCAAACCAACTAATTCACCAACAGAATCACTCTCTGTACATAACTTCAACAAAACAGTAACTCCACCATGAGCTGAAACTGACCATGCATTATCTGAATTCTCTGTTAACTTCTGCAAACATCTTGCTGCAAATTCTTTACTCAAACCATTCCCACACTCTAAAACTCTAATTAGTGGTGCAATTATTCCTGCAGAAATTAAACAACTTCTATAGGATTGATACCCTGCTATTACAGATAATGTCTTGGCTGCCTCTTCTTGAAGATTATCTTCTTGCAAATCAAGAAAATTCACCAACAGATTAACAAAACTATCAACTTCAATTGCAACTTTAACATACCTATCATCTTCTTGAATGACTTCATTCAAAGCAATTAAAGCTTGTTTCTTCATTTCTGAAGAACCAATCTTGAGCCTTGACAACAAATCCCTCATATAAAACTTTATATCATCACGAGAAGCGCCAATACTCGGCCTTGAAACAATAATAGCATAGCTCTGAGTTAGCAAACCAAGAGAGTAAATCTCAGAAATGTTCCTTACATGATTGTCCAACTTTGAGGAAACTATATCAAGATCACTTTGCATGAGGAGTTTCCCACTATAAGAAAACTCCATACAATGCTTTGAAAGTTCATTGCAGTTTTTGAGGGTTGCATTAATGGCCTGAAGAGAGCTGCAAAGTGGAGGGTAATTCTCTGTTGAATCACAATTCTCTATAGCAGAAAGACTAGAGAGAAGTTCTTCAAGCTTATTGCGAATAGATTGCCATTTCACGGGAAACACTTTGATTGAATAAGAAAGAGATATGAGTGAAGAAATGAACTCAATTTCTTGCCGGATTCTTGATTTTCCGGCGGGTGATGCAACTGGATTTTGTGTATGTTCCGTTTCAGTAAACATGTTGGATTTCATTGGCCCATTTTCCGGCGAGATGGGGTCGGAGAAATGTGAAGATTCCGGCAAATTAGTTAGAGTTTTTTGGGAGGAAAATCAAGATAATTCAATAAATTTTATCTTGAGGAGAAAGAATAGCTCTGCCTGTATTATTCATGCTTATCTTCAGTTGATGTACAGAAATTGTGAGCGGGCTGATTGACAAAAATAGCCTTGGCAACTGTGCGACAGATGGATTGATTTGTGCGAAGATATAGGGGTATTTTTGGTATATCAGTTGCGGAATGGTGGCCAGTTAGTTAGGAGATGAAACAAGTTTAATAAGGATGGGAGAGTTATTAGGGAAACTGCTTGAGACTCTTATAAGTTAGATAGGACCAAATTTTTATACTCCAAGAGACATCACACCAATTTAAGAAAGAAAAAATAATGATGGAATTACTAAAAACAAATTTAATATATTTTGTAGTGTATCAGAAGTTTCGTTTCATCTTTTACCAATCATTTCGAAATTATGCAGAATCTTTCTTAATTATTTGCTCCATTGAATGTCTCAAACAATAGACAGCAGTTGATTTTTTTTTCTTCCTTTTATTACTTATAAACTGAAGTCCTTTTCTTAGGGGTGACAGGAAAATTTATACAAGCTCTAGCTGGAAAAAAAATGGGGAAAGTTTATATTGGGCTGCAAGTATTAGGAAAAGAGAATTAAGAATTAACAATTTTATTTAATAGTCACTGTCTTATCATGAAATGGTCTGATCCACAAACAGTGGCTTTCATTTTTGCAAAAATATAGCTTCACAAGGAATCTTACTTGTGATGTTCTTTTCTATTGTTGCTTTTGCGTGTAGTCATCTATTCTTTTGCTCATATTTATACTGTTGTTATATGCTTACTTTCATGTCAAGGGTCAACAACCTTAGACGGAACATGATACCCATACTACAATGTGAAGATGAAATAGGGAAGTGAAAAAACATGGTGTTTTCACTCTTCAGTCTTCACGGGAAGAGTTGATAAAAAATAATCGAGTATAATTTAAATAGAAGAAAATGATCTTATAATAATCTCATGTATTTTATATTACCGATCTCCTATGCCCTAATATGAGAATCTTCTGCTAAACGAACAATATAACTTAAAGAATATTCGTAATTGATCATATGATACCGAACCCTCTTTAAGAAGATAAAACAAGTTTAACAATAACGCGGAAGTGAATAAGGAAGTGCTTAATTGGACTGTTGGAAGTTAGAAGTTAGAAGTTGGAGGCTTTGGACGGATGTTTAAGTTTTATGCTCCATATATAGAGGTCTCATTTAAAAGAAAGTCTCACCAAATTTGAAATAATAATCTACTATGGATAAACAAGTATATATATTTCAACAAGTATCATAAACAAGAAACTCAGCTTGTATAGTGTATAATGAAAATATTTAGGAACTGAAGAGTGTATCAAAAGTTTCAATTCATCTTTTAGCTACAATTTGAAAACTATATGACAACTTTCTTAAGTAAGTGCCTCTGTTCACATAATGCCTCCACAGACAGCACTAAGCTTTTTTATTTAAGAAATGGAGTCCTTTTTTGGGATAGAGGAACATCTATGCTAGCTAAAAGGACAAGTGAGTTTTCCATTGATGACTTATTAGGCTTTATATTTGTTTTAGTGGTTCAGTTCGTATTATATTAATTTTTTGGTTACTCTATATCTTTTATGACTAGGCTTTTGAAATCATACCAATCATTTCAGTTTCTCTTCAATATCAGTAAAGTTGGATTAATTTTCGATATTTTTTAAAACACCATATAAGAGTCACTAGTAGAAGTTAGAACGTGATAACATCCATACTTGCATTGGAATTTGGCTAAAGTCTTTAGATATTCTTATCGTCTAAGAGGTGATGAATCAAAGGGAACATGAAAGATGGTCAGAATAAAGATATATCTTACTATTCTATAGCAATGTAAACTAATTTAACCAAAAATAAAAAATTATAAATCACACGAGTGAAAAAAATATCAATCAGGTTGAGACTCAAGAATAAAATTTATTAGAGTATTAAGTACCAACATGTGAAATCTAAATCAAGAAATGAAAGATATCCAACGTTATTGCTTGCTACTCAAGATTGTTGAAATACCCTGTGGCTTGCTACTCAAAATGGTAGAAACTAATTTAGTTTCGACATGAGGAGTAGCAAAATAAGTTTGAGAGTTAGAACTTTTGGTGTTAATTACCTGTCGTCTTGTAGCCGTTTCTATAATCCCAACGTGCTAGTAAATATTTTAATATTTTCCCTTTAACTTAATATATGAAATTTATTTTTTATATATAAATTTATCGGTACGATTTGGTATTTTCATAAAATTAAAAGTCTAACCTATTATTTCGTATGGTATATGAAATTTAATTGATTATACGCCATTATATATATGTATACGAAAGTTATGCGTATATTATACCTTTCATTGGCTATTTTTAATTTAAGACGATTGGATGGTTGGCAATTTGGGTTAATTTTTCTTTTATTAAAAGAAACCTAATAATTGATTCGGTACGATATGGTTCAGTCGGTTTAATTGATTTTTAAAGATTCATTGACAAATCTAAATTCATATTTTCAACATGAAATATTCCGATCCAACATAAATGCATTTGTATCTATCTCATCCAAAAGATTAAACGGTTAGATATAGCATATTTTATTTATACAAAAGATTTTCAAAATGATCTCTTATATGCGAACCTAATGATACCTTTTCATCAGTCAATCGCGTATAATTTTTTTAAATAATGGATAACAATAAAATTTGAGATCGAACCTATCATCTAATCTAAAGATTTAAATTGTTAAAGATAGTAGAATATTTTTTCGCTATATATTCAACAATAGCGCCACAATGGATCTCTTTTCTTTTCTAAAATGCTTCGTCTATGTATAATTCATCTATTCTTTTGTTCGTATATTGTTTTACTTTCATGTCAACAGCCTAAAATAGAACACGAGAACCATAGAAAAACAGAACACTGGCATATTAGCTCTAAATCAAATATTAAGCTCCCGTTTGATTATAAAATTTGAGAATTTTTTTTCCTAATATCTTACTTTCAAATATTTTTTTGTTATAGATTTTAACTATTTGTGCAGATTTTGAAAACAAAATATTTAAATTCCAAAAACAGCTTTAGAGTAGTTTTTGAAGTTTTTGAATCACAAAATTGTAACTTCTTTTCAAGTAAAATACATGTCCAAACACAATTTCAACTTTCAAAAATTATTTTTTTTCTCTATCTTCAAAAACTCATTTTTCTAAGTTTCAACAAAATCTATATTCAAATGCTAGGTAAAATAGTAGTGATGATTTGTTGATATTGTCTCTTCCAATAGTTTTTCTTTTAAAAAAAAAAACTGTAATTCATTTTACACAGTGTTAACTTAGTTTAGGATGGGAGAGTATCTTCTTTTTCACGTCTCGCTTCTTAAAAATAGAAATTTACGAGGGTATTCAACTCATTCCAACCTTTAAAAAAAGTAGACTGACAGTAATATCTAAAAGAATTTTCTTCTTCATAGTAAATAGGAGTAATTTTTTTCTTTTCAAATATGGGAAAGAAAAGTAAACGCCAAGCTCCCTACATTTAGATAGTGTCATGAATTGTTTTAGACTTTAGGAAGTTTCTTTCTATGCCTAAAAGTTAAAAGTGGTGCTATATATTGCTTAGTAAAGAAAGAGTAGACTTGCAGAGGATATGACATTTGACAGAGGAATGGAATTTTGACACAAAAGAATGAAAAGATTGAAGTTGTAATGGACCATCCTTTTAATTAGAGCTCTCCTTTTCTACAGTAAAATATTAGGTAAAAAGATACAAACAGAGAGAAAAAAACTTAGTGTAGCTTTCGATAGTAATAAGAACTTTGGCAATAGAGATACCAAAACGCATAGTCCCACCATGTGAACCCCCTATACATTTAGGCTTGTTGTCACCTTTTTAGCTCAATCTTTCTTGATAAAATTGCACCTCTTTTATTACCTTTTTGGTATTGGATGGTGAGATGACCTTAACCAATCCAAAAGCTGCTAAGATTGAAATGGCGAGAATGTACATTGCATACTTAACTATGTTAAGTAAGAGACTATTTATGTAAAAATAGATATTGTATGTTTATCGAGTTGGTGTCAATGTAAGTAAATGGATTGAAAGAGCCATTAATTGTTATAGTCTTATATTAAGTGATAGTGATTTATAGGGGTGTACATGAGTCAGGTTGGTTCGAATTTTCTAATTACCAAGTCAAATCAATTATATCGGATTATTAAATCAAAATACCAAATCAATCCAATAAAAGTCGGGTCTTTTAGGCTTGGAAAGGGATCAAACATATTGAGGAGGAGCTTTCACAAAGGCCAATAGCCGATAGCTGATGTCACTAGCCTTAACTTCTTTATCTACTTGAAAGCTGATGGGAGTACGGCTTTCTTCAAGGAAGTGATTTCGATTTTTCTCGGATTTTCGAGGTTTTTCGGGTTTTTTCTTCATAAAGTCTTCATAGCACAACACGTAAAATTTGTACTCAAAATATTTCTTTAATCCTAGTAAGACAGAATTATATAAGATAGTTTTTAATAAAATAACATAAATATGAGATAAGTCATGCATTGTACTAAAATATCCAACAAAAAAGATAATAAAATCGCATAAAATAAATATTATTAATAAGCCATAATTAAAACAAATATAATTTAAAATTATGACTAATAAGTACTATTATTTACATGACTAACCACTAAAAGAAAAATAAGTTATACATTTTATCTAAACCATGGAAAAACTAAAAAATAGATATCCAACACTATTTTCATTCATAGTACAATTGAATTGAATGTCTTTTATTAGCATTAGCATTGATTTGATTTTGGTTTAGGATTTATTTGAGTTACTAACATTTATGGACTATAAAACCTATTGGAGCATCCAAAAATTATAAGCACGGGGTTGAAATAATACGTTAAAAGATAAAACTATGAAAAAGCTTAACAAATATTAATAAACTACACTATCATAAATATTTTTATGTATTAAATATATTTAAAACTTCTATACATATAATGTCGAGTTGGTTTGGTTCGGTTTGATTTTTTTTAGTTACAACCAAACCAAACCAAATATGGTCGGGTTTTTTTTTTCAACACCAAATCATAATCAAGTTTTTTTTTTTTTTTCGATTTGACTCGGATTATCGGGTTAATGCGGTTTGTCGATTTCATTTGTACACCCCTAGTGATTTATATAAAGATAGATGTAGTATGTTTATGGAGTCGGTGTAAATACTGAATAATTATATATAAATAGAGAAAGAGCAGAATTTACCTGTTCGAAGAAAAAAGTAACATCTCATCACAAAGTTAATTTTAGAAATAAGTATAAATCAAGAAAAAGAAGAAAAAGTATAGCCTTTCAGAAGATGACGAATTACAAACAAATAAGAAAACTAAAAAGTTCCTTTAATATGATTAGTTGTCTGTTTAGTACGAAGAAGGTCTTATTAGATGACAAAAATAGCCATTATTCTGTTGGTCACGGAGTACTATTCTATACTATCTTTTGCCCCAGCTGCCAAACCCAATTCTTTTAGCACTAAATGTTTGAAAAGTGCATGAATTTACTAATAAGGTCTTTTTAGTGATCGCTTACTTTAGTTATTTTCTATTTTTTTCCTTTAATATAATATCTTCCTTAGTTAATTAGAGAAGTCCCTTTGAAGGCCAGCGTGCGAATATTTAGCCTTTTAATGTGAAAAAGGTTTGTCGCTTCCAACTAATTTCTCCTCATTTTAGATTAAAGAGTTAGCACACACCCATTATCAACCATATTATTTTTTATTATCATATACAAAATAAAATAATCAATAATTATTTGCATTCCACTTACAAGAAATGGAAAAAAGTTATCTACATATATAGGAAAGGGCAATCCGATGCACTAAGCTTTCGCTATGCGCGAGGTTCGGGTAAGAACCCGACTATCATGTAACTTGAAATAAAAGATAGCTTGGTATAAAGAGATTTTGCTTTATCAGTGAATATACCATAAATAAATCCTTTTAAACATCCCAAATTATGAATTTTCATATATCCGGAATAATGGTGATATCCCAAACTATTGTCACGTAGAAAATCATATTCTTGAATCTGGACATAGGAGATTTCTATAGCTGCAAAATAAACAGTGAAATTACATGATGCGGTGCTTATTTAATGCTCATGAAATGTTAGGTAGAAAAAGACATAATATATGAGGAAATGTGAGTGATTATGTGCCTGAATAGTGAATACCCTCCTTTTGACTTTGAGTGAGGAGGAAGTGAAATCCAACACTGAACCAAAAGCCCTACAAAATACCTTAGCTTTGAAGAGAAAAGCCACATACACCAATATAATTACTAATACAATAATGAGTCAGCAAAATAAATTAGTAAACTGAAATTTTATCATTGTCTAATTATGGACTACTCCCTATATATTTATATTTCAACTTTTTAATAGGTTGACGGGGATATGGGTAAGTGAACACATTCACACATTCATTTTAGTGAAAGACAAAAGTCATATATAGATATCAATGAAAATAGAAAGGCCAACTAATTACAAGATTTATATGCAACTTGTAGTTGAGGTTCTTGATATTATGGATCCAGATTAGTTGATTAGTATCCGTTGATATGGACTGCTCTATAAATAAATTTTGTTTGATTATCAACATCTCCTTTGGGACTCAACTCCATTTGACTTGGCTTTATTTAGGACTAATACTCAGTGGAGCCTACCTTGTTTTAAATATTACTCGATCACACTAAGTATGGTATAGTGGAATCACACTAAGTATGTTGTTGTAAACTCCGTATGAATTGCCAAAGCTAATGCTAATCTACTTGGAGGTCGTTTTGTTCGGAACAAGGATATCTCGAGATTATAATTTAGGAATTCTAACATCATAAATAATACCAAGATTTTAATATAAAATTTCTATCGATATTAGCAAATATCAATAACTCAATGCGGGATAAGTATAATTTCAGGTTTTATACTGGAATTAATTCCGGCAACCAAATGAACCCACAGACTCTATCAAATAATAGTTATCAAACTTTCCCTAAGATGGCCTAATTTGCTGGTGACATATGCTACGTGATTAATTAATTGTCTCATTTATTTTAATCCTCGTGTGCTTTTCCGTATGACCAAATAAGATGGACTTTGGGGTAGGCCAAGTGTCATATACTAACCTTAGCTAATTATTGTCACAATAGTTCACCTTATTTTGATTTAAGTATCGTTTACAATCCCATTAATTATTACAGAACTTTACTTCACTTTTGAAATTCCAAAAATTAATAATTTTCAAGTTGTACAAATAGATTTAAATGCTAGTAATTATTTGAACTGAAGTTGAGTAAAATTTCCACCAACCGAATTTTCTTGCTTCATTTACATGCAACTGCTAGTCAATAGGTGTACAATAGGGTTGGAGCTTTTCCATGTGACAAGAATGAAAACTACCACTATAATTGGGAATGTTTGAGCAGTGGAGTGACAATTCATATAGCTTAGACTTAAAGAAAGTATGAAAATCCTAAGGACTCTAATAGTGAGAAAAATTTCTTTTATATAATCGAGATCACATGTACTATCATTGGCTTTGCAAAAAAGGCCACCTGGAACTTATTGATAGAGTCAAGGAATCATAATCTGTTTTTCTTAAGATCTTAAAATCACTTAAGAAACTATAATTTAAGTCCTTTAAGACCAGAAGCTGAATCATATAGCTGTCTTCTTTTTAATCTTACTTTGTTAAGTAATCTTTTATTTAACTTACTTGTGTGTACTTAAATTACTCATATCACACAAGAATATATATTGATTAATTATCCGCACATAATGAGATGGAGAATGTGGAACTTCCTAATTTAGACTTTTAAACTCTTAAATCTTTTTCGTTGAAACTCGGCCCTCGAAAAAAAAAGAAAAAAAGAAAGACAAATAGTCGAGCTTAAGGAGCTCTCCAAAATAAAATTTGAGTACCACTAGAAACGTTAGCTAGACAAATTACACAAGCCAATTATAATTTGTGAGATTTTGAATAGAATACCTTTCCCCACTTTTGGGATAACATGGTTTGTATGAGCCCGAAAGCTTTGCAATCTGTTTGCAATTTTCAGTCAGATTTTTTTTGAATCTTTAGCTAATTGCCTAAAGTTTTTCCTTACATAAGAAAAGGGAAAGAAAACAGTGAAAATCGAAATTCAGCTGTTGTATATTAGACAAGTTTTTGGCAGAATAGTATTATTTATTTTAACACTCCCATTTTTTTCTGCTAGAAGTTCCGAAGAGTTACATCTTAATTTTGATTTCAAGCTACCATGGTGCACTTCTGTAACCAAGTATTTTAATAGTAAACTTTTAAGTAACTCTTTTAGTTATAGTTTCTTATTAAAATTCTTATAGAGATTATAATAATTACTTACTTACTTACAAACTGGAATTAAAAGATATAAGGGATGTGAATTGAAATATTAATAAGTGGCTAGTTTTTCAACTCTTCTTATATTGACTTTGGTTAAAATTATTAAAAGAGGAGGAGTGGGCCGAGCCCATTCTCTTATGGCTGCCACGTTTTAGTGACTTAGTAGAAATTAGCATAATTAATTTTTTCTCGATTTTGAAACGAAGAAGCAAAGTACTCTAGGGATTTCTATTGGGGCGGCGACATACAACATCATCGTGAGCTTTCATAGTTCAGGTAATTTCTTTTATATGGAAACAAAATAGCAAACAGTGTAGTTACATTAGTCAGGCATTAGGATTAGTACATTATGATATATTTTGAATGTAAAATATACCGCAAATATGTTATGACAAAAAGTAAGTGTAACGATGGCTCAATAATGAGCCGTGGTGTGATATTGATTAGGAATAATAATGATGATGCAATGATGGGTAACTATTTAGAAGTAAAAGTTTGAGAAAATCAGTTACGCATATGTGCAGATTCTGAAATTTGTTCGAATCTTACATATATTGTCTCGGTTTTACCATCTTTGTATACATTAGGATTATTATTTTGGGGATATGATATTAGTATACTGGATATGCATATTGAATATTAAATTTTGATTGAGATATTGGGATATGTCTTTTAACTTTAAAAAATATATGGTATTTACTAGGTGAAACATTAAGATACAATTCTAAGTTTGAAAGTTAGAGGTATTGAAATTTGACCCCAACTAATATTATTGATATCGTTAATTAATATTTTGGATAGATTGAGGTCATTGAAGGCCGTTTGGTTGGTTGGTTGGACGTCGCAAGATTGGTGAAAGAATTTATGTGCATTTTATTTATGTGCTTGTTGTGTATTTGTATTTTCTAACACTTGTTCCAGAGGTATTCAGAGTAGCGGATCGAGAATCTTACTGAGTTATAGTTACGTATAACTTACTTCTTACATGCATGTTGATGATAGGCTATAATTCCGTATTTTTTTCGCTTATTGCACTTTAATTCAATGCACTTTACTTGTGTTGAGCTTTAATTAGTAGTGTTTTGCACTTATTTTGTGTTTTATGCCGTGTAGGAGTGATTTTCGAGTTATGTAGTAGATGTTGTGAAGCTAATTCGAGCTATTTGGAACTTTGAAGTCTGATTAGAAGCCCAAGCAATTAAAAGCCAGTGTCACGTTTGGGGGTCAAAAACCAAGCCTGGACACTAAAAATGAGAAAATAAATTCACTCCGAGAAAATTGCGCTACCACCCCACGGGCCTCATAGCGCTAGTGCAATTTTCGTGCAAAGTGAAAAAAAACTCCAATTTCTGTCCAAATTTACACTGTCGCACCGCATGGGGCGAGGCACGACGCGGCATTGCAAAAGTGGCTAGAAATAATTTTTTGGCACGTTCTGAAATTTCCTACATGTGTGTTGCATGGGGCGGCGCGATAGCACAAAAATATTAGAGTGACTTTCCATATCCGCTAAAAAAGAATAGTTTCGTCCGGAGTTTGTTTTGGGGGCAGATTAAATACACCAAAATACCACTTTAGATAGACTTTTGACACAATTTCGACCTAAGGAGGCTAAGGAGGAATTTGAAGAACATAAGCACAAGGATTTCATCATTCCTTTCTCACTCAAGATCCGAGTTTGGATTGAATTTATGTTTTCCTATACTTTAGTTTCATTTGTGAAGAACTTCTACATGTCTATGGAGTAGATCCTTTTGGGTTTTGATGAATTTAGTGTATTGATGATTGTTGTGGATTATAACTCTATTTTTATGTATTTGAATCGTTTTTGGAAGATTTAATTGTTGCATCTTTATTCACTCAATTGAAAGAGGCATAACTTGTGATATCTTAGCATTATATTGTTGGTTGAGTTCATAGATTTTTTTAAGTAATCAAAAGAGGCTAATTGAATCATTGATTAAACCTAATTAGGAGGATAATCAAGAGAGGTTCTCCTAAAGACTAATCCATTACGCATTCTTGCATATCTTCACAGAGCTTAAATTGGTTCATATTGAGAGGTTGAGACTTAATCGAGAGAAGAGTTTCTACTAAAAAATTGTGCTGATAATTAAGTGAATTTGTGACTCACTTGAACATTAGAAGTGAATTATCTAGAGTTAAATCACGGACAAATATCTTGCACCTATCCTATCAAAACTCCATTTTCTCCCATTGATAACTTCTTTTGCTTAGTCTTTGCTTCGATTGTCATTAGTCAATTAGCTTTGGATTCTTAATTAATTTTTGTATTAACCACATAAATCTAAATTGTTGATCATCTTGGATAGCAATCTAGCTACAAACTACGATAATACTATTTAACTCTAATCCATGTAGATACGATATTATATTATACTATATTCGACTAGCGAGCATATTTAAGTGTGTATTTTGCGCTCGCTAAATTTTGACGTCGCTGCCGGGGATTGGCAATCAATAGTGTTTGAAATAGTTTGTAGTGCTAATTCAGGAATTAGCTTTTAATTTATTTTTTTTAAGTTTTGTTATGTTAACTTCTCTTCAAGATTTCTTTTGTTGAATAAATCTTGAAGAGCATATTCTTGATACTGAACTCTAATTATTGTAAAGATGGAGTACAACTAGCCTAAGAAAACGGTTAAAGAGTTAGCGGCTGAATATTGTCAGTGGTCTACTATGTGTTTAAATGCGGTGGAAATCATCTATGGGTTGATTCTCAAGCAGGTAGGTACTATTCCTATGATTCATATTTTGAAAACTCTCACTCTGTTTCTAGTTCGTACAGGTACGAGGTTTCATATGGGAACAATTCTGGCTCTGGTTGGGATGAATACCCTTATTATGACTGGAATGAAAGTGAAGTGAGACAACTACCTCAAGAGGAGAATGGTAGTTTAGAAAAGCTTATGTATAAGTTCATAAATAAGGTGGAAGAGAGATTTACACAAGATGATGAAGCCATTAACAACCTCACAATGCAAGTGAGTCAAATAATAAGTACAATTTCAGATAGTTCATTGCATTGTGTTGGTAAATATATGAAGGAGATACACGGTGAGAATGAGCCTACCAAAAAAAAAAAAAAAAAAAAAAAAAGGAGGATGAGCCTACCCGAGGTGATGAACATCTACAGAGAGAGTTTTGCACTCTACAAGAGGACTCTGTTTCAACTGAGATGATTGAAAATGAGGCTTTAATAGATTACGAAGCAATAAAAGAAGAGTTAAAATCCCCATCCACGTATCCACATTTATAATTTTTATGTAGAAGCAAATGAAGAAGCATTAGTCTTAGACATACCACAGAAATATTCACATGACTTTTCTTCTTCATTTTCTTATTCTAACCTTGATCATGTGAATTTTATTTTTGGGGATTTACAGGAATTTGCAAGGATTAATCTTGTGAATGAATGCAGAAACAAGTTGAGGATAATCCTACAAGAACAATCCACCGCTCAAAATGAGGCAAAGAAAGAAAGAAAAGAGTGGGTCTTACAAATATCCTTAGAGGAGTTTGGCCTGATGAGCTCCATAAAGAATCCCGATGAGCGAAAACGAAGAATGAATTCAGAATTAGGGGTGGAATTCACAAGTTCTCGAAAGCAAAAAAAAATGCAAGGAGTTTTCTTTACCTCTTGCTTTATATTTGTGTGTCAAGGGGACATGCCAATATTTAAAATGTGGGGTGGGATGTAAATATGTAAATAACTGTTTGTTTTCATTTCTTGTGTGTGTTTTTGTTTCTTTTGATTGAAATTTTTAAAGTCGAAAGAAAAATATTATTTTCTTTAAGTAGTACAATAATTCCCCTTTGGTTTATCTTTGCATCGCGGTTTTTTTCAAGGGTTTTGTTTGAACCAAGTGTAGTCAATTTTTTTTTTAGGAGTAGGAGATCTTGTACTGTGATTTTAAATGAAAACAATATCTCTTGATTTTATTATGCCTTGAGAATAGTAAGTGCTTTAATTGTGACGCTTATGCTCAGTTTTTGACTCTTGTATAAGTACCTTAAATTGTATGATCTTAACTTTGCTTAACTGCTTTTGACTAGAGTGCCTCGATGAGTCTGATCCTGAGTGAGTTATGTGCCACGTGTGTATGAGTTTTTGTGCATTCTATGCATTGCATTTGATGTCTATAACTTGCCTCGTGTGTTTGCAAAGTGAAATAGTAGTTTTATTAGTCTTGAAAGTGATATAGGCGTTTCTTTGTTGAGTCAGTTATATGTTGCTATCCACTAATTGTTATGTATCCTCGTTGACCCCTTTGAGCCTGTAATCCTGTTTTTTTGGCAACCACATTACAAGCCTTACCCAATTGTTTGAATGACCATCTATTTGAACCTTCTTACCTCTCACGAGCACTTGAAATTATTATAAAATTTGTATAAGTTAAAGTGTGGGGTGTTGGTTTAGCTTTTGAGTGGAACTATTGAAATAAGAAAAAATGTGTACTGTTTTAGAAAAAAAAAAAAAAGAGCCACTTGAATTGAAAAAGAAAATGAAAAAAAAAATAGTTGGATGGTTGCAAAAAAAGATTCCTTCATAATGGTAATTCTTAATGTAATTGTGCGTAAAGAAGTAGGGAGTTGACATATATTGACGTAAAGGTGAAGTTATGGTTTGACATAAGTGTGGGTTTTGAATGGTTAAAGTGTATGTGTTAAAGTGCTTAGGGAGGTGTAGTCATGCTTATATCCAAATGTATCTTACCCATCCTGCAGCTTACATTACAACCAAATAAAGTCCCACTTGATCCTTGATTGAATAAGCTCAATTAGTAAAGTAGTACATTACGGGCAAGCTTATGCTATGTCTTTTGTAGCACATGAATTTTACTTATGAGGGCGAGTGAATCCTTTCTATCTTGAGTTCCTAATTATTCTTAAACTTTATTTTGTGTGTAACTGCTCTCTATTGTTGTGTGAGGGCACTTGATTCACGAAGGAAGGTAATATCGTTCACCTCTATGTTAGAGTAAGTGAGCGATTTGTGAAAAATGCGTGGTGCTTTTGAGTCAAATCTTGAGGCGAGGATGTTACGGTATTGTGCTTAATCTGTTTTGATTATTCTTGGTATGATGAGTTAGGAGAATTGTTTTAAAAGGTCGTGTCTATGTGAGGTGTAGTTTGGTTTCTCGAGGACGAGCAATAATTTAAGTGTGGGGTGTTGATAGTAGGCTATAATCCCGTATTTTAGTCGCTTATTGCACTCTAATTCAATGCACTTTACTTGCGTTGAGCTTTAATTAGTAGTGCTTTGCACTTATTTTGTTTTTTATACCGGGTAGGAGTGATTTTCGAGTTATATAGATGTTGTGGAGCTAATTCGAGCTATTTGCAGCTTTGAAGTCTGAGTAGAAGCCCAAGCAATTAAGCCAGGGTTACGTTCGAGGGTCGAAAACTAAGTCTGAACATTAAAAAATGAGAAAACGAATTCACTCTGAAAAAATTGCACTACCGCCTTGCGTGCCTCATAGTGCTAGTGCAATTTTCCTGCAAAGTGAAAAAAAACTGAATTTCTGGCCAAATTTACACTGTCACGCCGCATAGGGCGGCGCGAGGCATGGCGCAGCAGTGCAAAAAGTGGCTAGAAATGATTTTTTGGCACGTTCTGAAATTTTCTACATGTGTGTTGCATGGGGCGACGCGATAGCACAAAAATATTAGAGTGACTTTCCATATCCGCTACAAAAGAATAGTTTCGTCCGGAGTTTGTTTTGGGGGCAGATTAAATACACCAAAACACCACTTTAGATAGACTTTTGACACAATTTCGACCTAAGGAGGCTAAGGAGGAGTTTGAAGAACATAAGCACAAGGATTTCATCATTCCTTTCTCACTCAAGATCCGGGTTTGGATTGAATTTATGTTTTCCTATACTTTAGTTTCATTTGTGAAGAACTTCTACATGTCTATGGAGTAGATCCTTTTGGGTTTTGATGGATTTGGTGTATTGATGATTGTTGTGGATTATAACTCTATTTTTATGCATTTGAATCGTTTTTGGAATATTTAATTGTTGCATCTATAATTGCTTGTTCTTGTAATCAAAAGAGGCATAACTTGTGATATTTTTGTATTATATTATTGGTTGAGTTCATAGATTTTTCTAAGTAATCGAAAGAGGCTAGTTGAATCATTGATTAAACCTAATTAGGAGGATAATCGAGAGAGGTTCTCCTAAAGACCAATCCATTACGCATTCTTGCATATCTTCACAGAGCTTAAATTGGTTCATATTGAGAGGTTGAGACTTAATCGAGAGAGGAGTTTCTACTAAACAATTGTGCTGATAATTAGGTGAATTCGAGAGACTCACTTGAACATTAGAAATGAATTATCTAGAGTTAAATCATAGACAATTGTCTTGCACCTATCCTATCAAAACTCCATTTTTTCCCATTGATATCTTCCTTTACTTAGTCTTTGCTTCGATTGTCATTAGTCAATTAGCTTTAGATTCTTAATTAATTTTTGTATTAACCACATAAATCTAAATTGTTGATCATCTTAGATAGCAATCTAGCTACGATAATACTGTTTAACTCTAATCCATGTGGATACGATAGTATATTATACTATATTCGAAAACCAAGCATATTTAAGTATGTGTTTTGTGCTCGTCACATGTCCATGTAGATACTGTTGCTGAGGACGAGGCTAGTGCCTAACGAGTTCGTTGTGTGGATTCTATTGCTAAAGTGAGCTGTCGCTTTCTTCGTGGATGCCGTTGTTTCAGCTCTACCTATCTTATGTCTATTATTTCTTTTGGGGTTTGCATGTCCGTCAATTAAACTCTTATTACTCTATTAGATGCCCCATGGTCTTAGTATGAAATTTGGATTAGAGATTTATTATTTGAGTACTCATTAGATTTTATTGATAAATTATGATTTTAGTTGAATAATTATTTTGCATCCAATAATTTTTTTGCGTTTGGACTTGTACGTATTTTTCTCAAGGCTTATATAAAGGGTTAAGAACAGGAATTGGTTCGCCTGACGAGTGATCTTAGCTAGGTGCCAGTCACGTCTATGGGGTAGTTTGGGGCGTGACAACTTCAAACATCAGGAACTTCCACATCTTGTTATTACGGATGACAAAAAAGATTCAAATGCTAAATTTCTTCAAATGAAAGTCAATTCTCCAGTGATTCTTCTTTCCAGCTAATAACTAATTCGTTGACTATTCGCTTCACCTTTCAAAATGGTCAATGAAGAAGGCATTTGGCGTTCTCAAAATTATCTCGTGCAAGGCTACCAAAATGAAGGTTGTTCTGTTGAAATCATCGACTCGTGATAAGATATTTACATCTGCTACTCCCAAAGTGAAGATCAACCCTATGAAGTCAAGTATTTTGTGAATATCAACATTTTTTGATTTCGGAAGTATAAAATGAATCATCGACAACAGTCACGATATATGAGGTTCATATGAAATGATTAATTTTCATTTCACTTCAATTGAACTATTTTAATAGTTGTTGGTTTTTTACTTAGGTTCTAAAGCTTACACCTTATGGAGTAAGATTTTCGTATTTTGAATGATTGTTATTACTCTTAAAAAGTTGTGTTGACCTTGACATAAATATTTCATTGAAACAATATGGATCATTAAATATTTTTATGTAGTTATTTTTGGTTAGTTTGAAAAATATTATTACTAATTCATCTTATTTTATACTATCAGTTCTGAAGGATTGCCTCTTAGCTCATCCAAAATCCTATGTTTTCTTCAGAACAAGAAGCAACTTAACTATTGCAGGTATGAAGTTCTTTAACTGTCTTTTTACTAGTTTTATTATGTATATGATGCAGAAATCATATTCTCCAAAGTTTTAACAGTCGATGTATGAATGCATTTATTCAATGTTTCTGCCCTTTTGCCTTGCATTTCAGCTTCGCCGATGGAGACAGTATCACCTAAGACATCGAACATTTTAGTTTTGGTTTTCCCAACAGTTCTACTGTAAACTTCAATGCAAATGAGCTTTTGATGATCACAATGTGCTAACTTCTTAGGATGAATTATACTAGCTCGAGTCGTTTCTGTATTGTTTGTCAAGTCATTATTTGACTAAAAATTTAGCTAAAATCTCAACAACTACTAGAATATCGAAAAAATAATGTTGAATGACTAAGGACCAAGCATTTTGCAAGCAATAGATATGATATGTATGACTAAGGACCAAGTATTTTGCAAGCAATAGATATGATATGTAGCAACTACAATGTGGTTATTTTAACATAAATATTGTTCAATCGCAATTAAGTTTCCTATGTGTCATATTTAAACTACGTCCTTTCCTTACAAGATGTTTTCTGATGGATAAATTTATTTCCTTATGACTTGAATGTATGAATATTCAGTACATTTATATGTTCATAAAATAATAGCATTTTAATGCTCCTTTATGTCTACCAAAATTTTCAAATAATATTCTTTTTGAAATGTTATATTTCATATAAACCGCGCAACGCGCGGGTACGTATAGTTGTATGGGTAATAAATGAAATTAAGGAAGGTAGAATTGTGTTAATATTTGTTAGCTAGGACAGAAGAACAAAACTGCAAAGTTGAGACTTAACAGTGACACAGTCATCTTCAAATCCAATTGTGGAATAGTTTTGTCATGGGATTTTTTTCTTCCTATATAATATTTGAAACTTATTATTAAAATTGTTTTAATTTTGTATATTATCCGTCCTAAATAAAAATTACTTACAAATTATTTACAATCCATTATTAGTACCTTTAGTTATATCATTTTCCTATTTTCTCTCATCTCCCCTTTCTATAAGCGTAAAGGTTAAAAAAAAAAACGTAACCATATATACAACTACAAGAGAGATTAATAGGCAATAAATTAGTCTCGGATGCGTTTTATCAGTAGCGTATACAACGCTGTACATTGCCAAGAATGAATAGGGGCGAAGATTTTGGCACGAGGATTTTTGTATATAGTCCTTGCGCATTCAGATGCCTCGCATTATTTAATACTTTATCATACCAAAAAAAACACAAGAGAGATTGAAAACCTCTAAGTTTTAAATAGCAGATTCATTCTTAGTCAATTCACTTTATTCGCTCAACAAATCACTTTAATTCCTGCAGCATAGAGATGGCAACGATGGTCAAGAGAAAGAAAGCTTAATCTCTCAAATTAATTCTTTTTATCACTATTAATTAGGGTGATAGTAACTAATTATTTTTAAATATTAGGACTTTTAACTAGTACTATTAAGTCAGAGTATTAACAAGGTGCTCGTAAATTTATTTTTTTCGATTAGAAAGAAATAGATTTCATACAAATTTGATACATCTACAAATTAAAAAATATCGTACAAATTGATACATCTACAACAATATATAAACTATAAATAAATTTTATATAACTAATTATATAGTATACAACATATTTACAACTTATCTACAACTTTCATACATTATTTTTACCCAGTTAAATACATCTACAACATCATACAACTTCAATACAAATTTCATATAAAATTTATACAATATGTCTTTTGTATGTATTTTGTATCTGATTTGTATATATTTTATATGTGCTGTGTTCTTCTTGCTCTCTAAAATTTCACTCAAAACTTCCTCTCTTAATACAATTTCGATACATATCAACAACTTTATGTAAAAAGATAGTATTTATAACTTAAATATAAATTTTTTACAACGATTCATACATTATACAATTTTTTCAACTTTTATACAACATTCAAATAAAAAAATATATAACTACAACATAATACAACTTAAATACAATTTAAATACAACTTTAATACAATTTCGTAAGTATATTATATGTCATGTCTTGTTCTTCTTTATCGATGTTCAATTTGAAATTAGGCCAAAATCAAGTCTAATCTTCACCAAAGACCCTCAAATTGAAATATAAACTCCAAAGAATATTCTCAATTGTTTGCAACAACACCCAATCCAAACAAATAATAGTTTTTGAAAACCCAAATTTGAATTCAAAGCTTCGAAGCTTTTTAATGGCTGTCAACAGTGGAGAATCAAACACCTTCAAATTTATTGATTGACAATTTTAATTCGAGCATCACTTGTGCAACATGAAAGGAAATTGCTAAGTTAAAACTCTATAGTAAAATGATTGAAATCCATTGATGAATTCTTAAAACTCTATACAAACAAGAAAGCATAAAAAACAGAAAACATCAAAGGAAGAAAAATTGGGGAAAAAAACAGAGAAGGACAGATAGAGAGACGAAGAGAGAGAGAGAGAGAGAGAGAGAGAGAGAGAGAGAGAGAGAGACGAAGAGAGAGAAAGGACAGGTATAAAGGGATGAGGAAATAACTGATATTACTTATTCAATTCCTAATATAAAAGGATATTCATTTAAAACTTATTTGTATATAATTGATAAATTGTATATGACTATATAATCAAGTTAAAACTTTGGCGTCAATGATTCGACGACTCAGAGATTTATGAAGTGCTACTATTTTTTTCAGTATATTGATTGGTGTCACAATTTTTCATTTGTCTCTGTACTTGAGGTGCTAATTCGTCTTTTA
The DNA here is from genome assembly GCA_002018475.1 of Nicotiana obtusifolia. NCBI lineage: Eukaryota > Viridiplantae > Streptophyta > Magnoliopsida > Solanales > Solanaceae > Nicotiana > Nicotiana obtusifolia. The sequence continues at coordinate 44,837 of MCJB01033286.1, read as the reverse complement.
TCTGCTTAAACTTCCACGTTTAGTCCTCTAGAGCCATAAATCGTTCCAAAATGATTTAATTACTTTCTTTTTTAAGCTAATGTACACTCTTACAGAAACATCTACATTTCTTGTCCTAAAATAACCACGTGAAGTGAAACCATTCCTAACGCTTTGGCTAATCCAAAGTTGAAAATACTGCTTTTAGGATTTAGAATTGGATACCTGTAAAACGAAATGGAAGTATATCTTACTCATTGAATCTTACATTTATGTAGCGTAGTTGCAAAATTAATTACTAAATCAGAATCAATGGATAAAGGCATAAAGCTGTGTTAAAAACACAAGGAATGAAGCAACTGGAAGTGATCAATGTCTTAATTTAAACTAACTACATTCTGACGAAGCAAGCACAAGGCAGCAATCACATGTAAAAGAATACCATGGTTTCTTCTTCTTTTGCATTTTCAACTTTGGCCAAATGACTTCAGTCTGGTGCAAGAAAAAAAAAAGACTATAGTCTGTGAGACCTAATGATCATCATCCAAGTTACATGATTAAAATCTGTGACTCATTTTTCTCTCTTTAAATTATGCTGTTTATTATAAGAAACTCCGCGACTAATCAAACCAGCATACATCAGCTTGCTCTTTCTTGAGCGAGTTTCATGCTCAATATCTAAGTTTTCTCATGCTTCCACTTTGAAAGAGCCAGAAAACTTCAGGACTCTTCAGATTTTCTGACATGCACATTCTGCTGAAGGTTTCTCGGGCAGATTCAACTTAACTCCCTCATGTGGTCATTCGTTCCACTTATTCCCGTCCCTGCTCCATGTATTGCCATTGGCAGCTGGCAATACCAATAGAGTGATGATTATTTGCATGGCCTCAACGATCTCACCAACTGTAAGAGATTAGCATGGTTTCTTTCTCCTCATAATAATGCATAAAGGCCAAAAAGAGCACAAACATCCCTTTTGTTGATCTTCCTTGAAAATTTTCACGCTTCCCCAACAAGTAAAACATAGAAAGTGTAGCCCCATTGTCCACTTACTTTCTCTTTTCCACCTTTACGAACATCATGCAGCAGATAAAGCCAGCTGGAATAGAAGGGTGTCTATATAAATAAAACTTTGCGTTATCAGCATATCAATGTATTAATTTCTTCTTTGGCGGGGAGAGGGGAGGGAGCTTACCGGAGTTCCAGTTTCTTTGTACTAAAGAGTTTTAACAAAAGGTGGAGCATCCCTTCGTGGCCCTGCTACAGAACGGTAGACGTACACCTTATCAGCATAGTCATCGCTGTCCTCATCTTTGATTACCTCGACATTCAACCTAGGCATCTCTTTTGCAAGTAGCCGACAACCATTCATGGTGACATTGCAAGCTGACATCCAAAGACACCGCATGGATTCATACTTGTCCAGCCCAGAAAGAAGTGCTGCATTTCCGAATGGACAATCCCTTATCTCCAGCTTCCTCAGCTTAGAACAGCCGTCAAGCACGCACTGCATACCCCAGTCACTGCTCCCAGCAAAAGCCACTGAAAGTGTCTCAAGGTTTTTGGCATACTTACCGATATACTCAAAGGTCTGGTCAGTTAACAGCCCAGAAACGGAGAGCCTCTGGAGCTTTGTACAAGTCTTGACCACTGCACCAAAAGCCTCATCCATTGGTTCATTTGTCAGGTAATCTGGTTGGCCAGGATTCATTATACAGAGACGAAAATGGGTGAAATCAGGGCAGTTACGCACTATCGTTGCAACAGCAGCATTAGTCATTTGCCGGCAAAAATAGAGAACATATTGAAGCTTAGGACAACCAGCAGACACAGCCACAAAGCCCGACTCCGTCACCCCATGGACTATATCCTGGTCAAAAGGGTCAGCAGGAAAGACTCGCAGTTCTTCGAGCAAGGGGCAGCTGGTTCCAACAGCCTCTAATCCCTTATCTTCGACAGTGTCAAGGACCTATAACAGAAAGATTAGGCATGAAGACCTTGAAAATAGAAAAATAGGTGATTAGAGGAGTGGCTGTGAAACAGCGATTCCCCCAGAGGACAAACAGTAGGATCCTTTGAAGATTCCCCCCC
>MCJB01033286.1:29284-42747 GCA_002018475.1 Nicotiana obtusifolia | reverse complement strand
CCCCCCCCCCTCCCCCAGAGAAAACAACCACAGAGCAGTTTAAACTTTATAAGACATATTAGTGGTCATTTTCAGTGACCATGAAGAAAACAAAGTCATGACATTTATTTGCTTTTTAAATTTTACTCGGTGCTGGAATGAAAGTATCTTGTTAACGACTACAGTTGGAAACTCCTTATTTTCCTCTACCTTTTCAATTTTACCCTTTATCCTGAAGAATACAACAGTTGATCATCAGAACAACAACTGCGCCTCTAATGGCACCAGTGGTATATCAGCTGAAAATTTTTGCGTTCACCATACAGATTACTAAGGCGATAAACAGGGAATGTACATGCACCAGTAAATAACTATAATGATAAAGAGTAATTCAATCCCAACTTTTTCTTGGCAAAGAATTGAGGATGATGTCAGACAAACTTCTTCTCGAAACTAGTAAGTAAGATCTTGATGTCAATTCTTTTTTAATAAAGTAAGCGATGTCAATAAAAAGTATCAAGAAGATACAAGAAGTACATGAAGGAAATATCAATTCTCATGAACACGTCCAATGCTCTCTAGTGGTGAGGTTATTTGTTCTTCAGAGAAAACATAGGTGGGAAAAATAAAAGATCTTTGTGTCATTCCTCCACAAAATGTCAAATGTAAGGATGCTAATACCTAAAACCTCATCATGAAAGGATTAGTCATAAATATATTAGAGTTGCAGCTAGATCCTTACCCAAAGGCGTCTTAAATTTGGGCAATGAGCAAGAAGCTTCAATAATTCACCACTCCCAATGGTTGCATAGCTCAAGTTGAGGAAAGTCAGACTAGCACAGGCTGAATAAAGAACAGGTAAATATAGAGAAGTCGCTTCCCATAAACCCGAGAGAGTGTGCAGATGTTTGCAGTTGCTGAATGCACTTGCAACTTGTGCGTACTGCCGACTCGTGAGTTCTTGATGAAAGGATCCTGTGCCGAGCTCCATCAACTGAGGAGCCCGGACAAGCAGGCGTTGCAATTGATCCAAGTTAATGTTCTTATTCACCTTCAGAACCCTCAGCGATTTGCACCTACTGACAAGTCTCTCTAGGGCATCGAAACTGATCTCACTGTTCAGACTGGCAAAGTTTAACACCTCCAGTGAGGCAAAGTCATCCGGGAAACAACTTAGCCAACTACCAGCAATATCATCCATGCCATTCTCCTGAATGTCCAGCTCTGTCAACCTCCTGCAAAGGGAAACCAACATTTAGATTGGTAAAGCAATTAAGACAACTGAGATTCATCCATTTAGACTGCTGATAAGCATTAAATTAAGAGCGGGCCACAAAACAAGCTGAATTTTTGTTGCCTATGGAGAAAACCGGATTTTGCATTTTCTAAACCTTGATGGTTTATTAGGGGTATCACCAGCTTAGGTGGGGTCTGGAGCAAGAAGAACTATGAAATCACTCAAACGAGCTCTTGTTATCATCTACATAGAACCACATTGTAATTGTATGTATCATTTTGATAATACATGAAGACATTTGTTATGTATCAGAGCCACAAACCAGAAAGTGAACACACAAGTCCTGCTTCTGCAGCATATAGAAACATGGGATGTGATATTTAGAGCCATCCTTCAAACTATATCCCATTGGAACAACTGAGGATCATAACATCCAAAGATCTCACATTCTCAGATTCTTTTTGGTTCAGACTCTCATAATGTAAAATTGTAAAGTTGTCAACTTCTATGATTTGGAATCATTAAATGCAACTCAAGATGAAATTTTGGTAAGCAATTAGAATTTGTGATGGTATAAACATGGAAATACTTACAAAGTGAGAATTATAATTGTTTATGATAGCATCCAAAGATTCCACATTCTTAGATTCTCTTTGGTTCAGATTCTCATTATGTAAAGTCGCAAAGATGCCAAATTCTATGTTTGAAACTCTATGATACCAGAATATTTAGGGCAGCTCATTATGAAAATTTGCTTCTGGAACTTTATGATGGTTTAAACTTAAAATCAGAATCCTAATCACACAGGCCATCCATGAGCAGTAGCCAATGTCTTCATTAATTGCTTATCATAACATCCAAAGATCCATATTCTCAGTTTCTTTTTGGTTCAGATTCTCATAACGTAAAATCGCAAAGGTGCCAGCTTCTAGGTTTCAAACTATACGATATCGGAATCATAAGTGCTGCTCAAATGGAATCTTGGTAAACAATCTGGAATTTTGTGATGGTATAAACTTGGAAATACTTACAAGTCAGAATACTAATGACACGGGCCATCCATGACCATGGTCAATACCTTCCTTGTTTGCTAAGAAAAAAATCAACATGACAATCTCGTGAAACCAAACTAAGCCAGCATTGCTATAAATCTAGGGCAACAATTTGACAGCATATACTAGCTCAAGCTAAACAGGTCTAATCGCCTATAAAAGGTAAAGAGATCAAATGTACAGTACGAAGTCTAAGTTAAAAGAGATACTCTTTCTTGACAAATAAGAAGAGTTATTTATGCCTAACAATGGCATCAAGGAATTCCCTCAGTTAATGCTCAGAGGTCAATGTCACATCAAGAAAGTAACATAAAAATGAAGAGGTCCACTTATACTTTGTCTATCTTTTTTTTTCTTCTTTCTTTTTAAATGTGAGGGAAGGCAGGGTGGTGATAACAAGATAACAGGCGTATAACGTGTCCCGAACCAAGAACATGTCACTTTGTTTCTCCACCCACATGGCCACTTCAAATGAAAATGAAAGTTTCTTAACCTTTCCATATCCAGACACATGGGTCTACTGTTTTGTCCTCCATTATTACAATAATTAGCTTGGACCACCGTGTAAACGGTGTTGTTTCCTTTTCTCTATGTGCCTTGAATGAATTCTAAGTCCACCATACTAAAACTAAGATCCTAAAAGATCAAAGCTAGAAATACCCAGTTACAGCCAAACAAAAAAGAAACTATTTGAAGAAAGAAACAGAAGGTTTTCATCCAATCAACACCCATACCTGAAAGAGAGTATCTACCAATCAGAAAAATATGAACTAAAAGAATTTGCTACTTGAAATAGTTAAGGATAACCAGTCAGAACAATCAATGTTAACAAGATAGACTTACTTGCAGTGAGTAGCAATGGATTTGATCCCATCAGTGCTAAACCCATCACAACTCAACAAAGAGAGAATCTTAAATCCATCAAATGATTTAGCCAAAAACTCCAAACTCTCATCACTAACAGTCATCCTCTTCAACCTCAACTCCTCAAGAAAGGGGTAAACTTTGGAAAAAACATCAAGCCAAGCCTGAATATCAGCACCCCAATTCTCTGGGACCAAATTAAAGTCAGAAAATCTTGGCTTCCCTTTAAGGGTAACACTCTTAATCTTGGGAAATCTTCTTGCTACAATATCAGGAGAGACCGAATAGCAGTTCCCAATGAACAACTTAGTCCTTGTCCAACGCTCTGCATTGTACCAATCTTTGCAAACCAATGAAGCTGAGTTTCTGTCCTTGTGAGACCGCACAAGTGACAGCACCTTCTCCAACACCTCATCTGGGAATGGTGATGCTGTTGACTCATTCAATGAATCTACCGATTCCCTCGGTTTTTTCAAGCTGGGAGTCATTTTCAGCTCCTTGTAGATTCAAAACAGCTTAAATCTCCTGAAGAAATGAAAAACTGCATTTAAATAAAAACAATCGCAAAGTTTAAATCTTTACACCATTTTCAATTCAAACAGCTAAATCTCCTCAAGAAAACTGCATCCCAATAAAATAATGGCAAAGTTTAAATCTTTAAAGCGTTTTCAGCTCCTTGTAGATTCAAACACCTTACTCTCCCCAAGGAAACTGCATTTAAATAAAAGCAATTACAAAGTTTAAATCTTAGATACAGACAAATTATCAACTGCAAATTACAAAGAATAACACTAATTTTGCAAGATTTGTAACAAAGGCACCTGAATTTCAACAAGGAAACATCATCTGCAATCAGTTCTAGTCCACTTTGGTAGAGCTTTCAAGAACACAAATAAAAGATATATTGGTCTAAAGAGTATTTCTTGAAGAGAGGGGAAAGAGGCTCAGAAATAGCAGAACTTTCTGAAACACTTCTGAAAAAAGCAGATAGAGAATGACACATAAAAATCAGCTTAAAACCATACCGAGATCAAATTAAAAAGAAAAGAAAAAACTCCACCACAAAAGTTACAGTCCAATTACAAGAAAAATCAGGTAAAGCTGGGTTCTTGAGAAAATAAATTGGGATTGAACGAGAATTGAAAAAGGTGTAGGCTTTTTTTATTGCATACCTCAGTCTTGAGTGTGGTGTAAAAATGTGGACACTTTGGTGAACCAGAAGAGCCAAAGAAACTCTCAACCCAACCACTTATATTATATAGCAAACCAAATTATTCTCCCAAAAGAAAAAAAGAAAACTTTATTGCATAAAATATTAACTCCTATTAAATAGCATAATTAAATTTATTTTTAATTTATCAAAGTACTGTACACATAAAGCTTATAATAATAACAAAGTCCACCATAAGTGAAGCTGACAGACATGGCAGGCGAGCCAAACCCAACCCTCTCCAGCGTGGGGACAGTGGTGTGAGCTTACGAGATTTGGACACGTATACATAATCACGTTGGTGGGTACACCTTTCACGGCGCACATTAGACAAGAGCCATTTTTATGGTGCGAAGTAACGGTAAATGGGTAATTTTGTACCTTTCACCCCTCAATTACTATATGTGATATTTCCTTGTTATACTAATCAACAATTTTGAATAAATTTTGGCGAAAGTTTTTCTAAGAAATTTGTTAGAGAAAAAAGTTTATGTAAAAAAAAGTGTACTTGAATAATTGTAGTACTTGGTCAGCTCGTTATTAAGGGTGAGAGGAGGGTCAATGCAAATGGAAAATTAATAGAAGTTTATAAATATTCTTACACAACTATGTAAGTAAAGCAAAATTAAAAGACGTAAAAGATTTCATCCATAAAGAAATTCTTTGTAAGTTTGTTCCGTCCTTTCTAAAATTAGACTAGAAATAAACATATATGTTGTTCAAAGTTCAAATTATCAATTTTGAGAGGAAAGATAAGGGGAAAATGTGAATAGGAGAGGTAAAAAGTAAAAAAAAGATTTTTCTTACTTTGAAAAGAGATAATTAAAAGTGCATAGACGAGAAAAAAAATAATGAGATTAGCACAAGGGTATTAGACGAAGTGAAAAAGTGGCGGTCCTAGCTTTTGTCAGCAAAGATTGGCAAGTCACACTACACATTTTGGCTTTCATATTGGAGTTTAGGTATTATTTGTATTTATTTATTAATATATACTTTCTTTCCCTTGTTCCACGTCATACATGCTACTACTTCTTTGATGCTATTTCAAATAAAATTGAGTAATAGTGGTTTTTAATGACCAGTTTTTTAATCTTTGTTAAGTGAAATTCATGTCAACAATATCTAAATACTACTAAGTTTTTACTTTAACTTCATTCAAATATTATCCAAACGCCTACAGACACTCTCTTTCTCCAAATATTTGACTCCGAAAATGCTCTATTTCCTACGTATATACATTAATAAATGAAAGAAAAGATTATAATGTTCATACTAGTTTATGTGCGCCTTGATTTATTTTGCGGAATACCTGCAATTTCTTACTAATAATTAATATTATCTGTCCATCAAGGCTTAAATATATAGGAAAAAAAAAAGTGAATCGTAGTTCCGAATTAGAATTAGGAAGAAAATCTATTTTAAAAAGTAGCTATATGTATAATAACTAATTTTATAGCCAAGTATGCAATCATCCACATAAATCCCTAACCTAAAAGAAGGATTCACGTAATTAAATAAAATTATATTGATCTAGTTCAAAAGTTTCCAAATTAAGGTGAAAACTAAGCCTAACCTTCCAAAATAATTGGATGAAACTGGTAACAAAATAATTGAGTGAAATCACAAGATAATTGGATGAAAATGAAATTGTTAACAAAATAATTTGCTGAAATTTTTTTCATATTTGGTATTTGCGGAAAACACTCCAAAAAAACAAAATTAGGCAAATGATGGAAACGAAGATCGTAGGTGTTCTTTGTTTTTTTTAAAGATAATATAGAATTTTTTTAGGTGATTGTATTAAATCAAGTGCTTTTATTTTAACAGCTAAAAATTAAAATAAGAACACATAGCAATCCATTTTGTTTTTTTATAAACATGTACTTCATCAATTGTAGTATCCTATGAATTATACATATTCCTGCAGTTCTCCATTTAAGAATTACAAAATTAAGTGTTCTTAATTTATTCAAGCTTCACTTAACTTCGATTTAAAAGAATAATTGTATCAAATTAAATAAAATTAAAGTTGGTGCAGAATTAATTAAAACTAACAGCTGGGTTTGCCGACATAGTTTGGGCTGGCCGATGATGAGCGCACGTGAGGGAATCACGTGATTCCCTCCTTAAGCCGCACGAGTCGAGGATGTAACAAAGAATAAATCATACACTAATTAAGAGAGTTTAATGAGGCATGTATTCAGCTGAGGAAAACAGCTAATGATCTCGAATCTCTATAATTTTCTTTCAAAATATTACTTAATAATTAAAACAAGAATTTCAACGTAAGAAGACAAAAAACATAAACAAAATCAAGTACGTATTAGTAAACTTGTCATCTTAATTTATCGATTTTCAATAGATATAGCCATCATAGACAGTTGTACCCTTAATCCATCACGTTCTTCTGCTTCACCCTTTACAACCATGAAACAACAATTGTAGTTTAGTTTTATGTTTGGAGTTAAAGTTTAAAAAAAGGTATTTAAAATTCAAAATTATGCTTGAATATGTATTTCTCTTTAAAAAAAATATTACAATTTTATGAGAAGAAATAATAGCTTTTTACTTGAAAAAGTGTCACCTGTTCAAATTTGAAACCCATCTTCAAAAACATTTTCAAAAATTCAATGTAACTTAGAACAAAATAATAGTTTGAAAATTAATTTCAAAATAAGAAAAAAAATTATATGGACAAACGAGTACTAAATCTACCTCCGTGAATGTTGTCACAATATGTAGTAGGAGTTTAAATTATGACTAAAATTAATTATAGACGACCTAGTTAACTTGTATTACACAATTTAATTAAATTGCATTGAATATAGACGTGCCTAATACATAAAGTAAAGGGTGCTTATCTATGTGATGTGGAGGAATTTAACTTTTGCTATACCACCCCCTAATCAATTGACACAACCTTAGACAATCTAAATTAATTCTTTATTTGCTTGCCCCTTAGAAGTTTGGTTTTTCTGTGGTTGTTAATCGTAGCACTTGGATCATTAAAAAGTTTTGAATGGTTCGATTTTAGTTCCGATAAACAGTATGTGTGTCTGGATTTGATTTTGGTTAATATTAATTTTGTAAATGATGAAAGAATACTGTAAACATCAAAATTTTATCGAATCAAATTCATATGAAATTTGGGCAAAATCTTAAATTTAAGATACTACAAGTAGAGTCCATCGAGGTTTTCTTGGAGGCTACTCTATCTGAAACCCTAACTTGGAGGCTACTATAGCTGAAACCCTAGTTTAGAGGGTACTCTACGCAAAACCCTAGTTACACTTATAAAAATGGACCACATATTCCCTTTGAAAGCATCTCGAAATTCCATAAAAATTCATGGAATACTCATATAGAGATCAAAGACATCAAATATTGTCTTTCTCAAAGCCGCCAAAGTGATCAACGGACGTTCTTCCTTTTCATGGAGATCAAATACATCCTAAGGAAGTTCGCATCATCCTACTTTCGAGAAATACGCTAGTTAAGCCCTCGAATTACGGAGAACGATCTAGAGAGAAGAATCAAGGGAACAAACAGAATTGTACCTGCTGTTGGTATCATTTTATACTTTATAATGCAAAATCAAAGATTTCTTTGTAGTCCCTTTTCCCTCTTTACTTCTTTGTCTTTTGTGAAAGACAAAGTGTTCCTCATTGGTTGTGGAAAGTCTTATTCTTCACTTTATAATGAATTACTCTTTGTTGGACTTGTAAAGAGCTAGTAAAAAGGAGTGGTCTCGCGCACATGAGAAGTTGGTCCTGAAGGCAAAACGTGTCGATTTGCATCCCCCCTGCGCGCGAGATATACGTGAGGCCTAATCCAAAACTGGTTTTGCTAAACTTATTTCTTCAATTTTTGAGCTTACCAGAAAAGTGTCCAAATACATACTTACCAGAATATGTCCAAATTCTTTCTCTTTGAATTGGATTTTGTAACGTCCAATTTATTATTTTGTAACATCCATGATTTAATTCTTGTAACAGCTATAGTTAATTGGGTAACAACTGCATTTTAATTTCTGTAACAGCTACAGATTAATTTCTTCTTTTGTAATTGTTCAACAGCTTTGCCTACAAAAGGTAGTCTTCTTTGTGAATAATTTGACAGAGAGAAGAACACCTTCAGCTTTCTTCTTCTTTAACAGATTTCTGGGCAATTGTTTCGTGCAAATTTCAAACTTCCAGCCACGAGTGCATGTGTTTGGAGGTGCTGTGGAACCTTGGGGAGCAACCGGTCTTAACGATTTGCACCCAGTCGGGCCGAAATCACTTTCAAGGTAGTTGCTTGCCACGACACAGTATTTTTTCGATAAGTTGTTCTTCTTTCCGTCTTGTTCTTAGTCACTACTATCTTCTGATTTTTCCTACAATTTGAAAGCGACCTACACATAATATTGACTAATGGCTGCAACTTTGAACAAAACACTTCTTGATCTGTCAAAGCTTGAGCCTTTAGATGGAAACAATTATAAGCGCTGGTCCCAGAAATTTTTAATTTTCTTTGAACAATTAGAAGTTAATTACGTTTTGTTTAATGAACCACCTGCTGATGTTGTTGCTGATAGTTCTAATGCTGCTACTACTGTTGTTGCTGATGATGCTGCTAAGAAGAAATTTGAAAAGGATAATAAAACTGTTCGAGGGCATCTGCTTAACCATATGACTAACTCTCTCTTTGATTTATTTATAAATTATAAATCTGCTAAAATCATATGGGACCGTTCGGAGAAGAAATATGGTGCAGATGATGCGGGAAAAAAGAAGTATGTCGTTGGAAAGTGGATCAAGTTTCAGATGGTTGACGATAAGCCAATCATGGAGCAGGTTCACGAGTATGCGAACATGACTGCTGGAGATGTCTGAGATTCTTCAGGCTAATGTTCTACTTGAAAAGTTTTCATTTTCAAGGAGTGATTACAGGAATCACTGAAACACAAGAAGAAAAACTTAACTCTTAGAGAATTGATCGGTCACATAAGGACTGAAGAAGCAAACCGTCTGAAGGATGAGGAGTCTGAACGGCTAAAGGATAAGATGAAATCTCTCTCTCTCTTAATTCTTCTAAAGCTAACCTTGTGAAATCTTCATTTCCTTGTTGAAAGACAGATTTAAAGAAAAATAGAAGAAAGGACATGTGAAGAAGCAAAATTACTTCAATAAGCCGGAGGGCCATATTCAAAAGTCGAAAGGACCTTGCTATGTCTGCGGCAAAATTGGTCACAAGGATTTTCAGTGCAACTAGAGACAAGGACAAAGCTCAAAGCAGGGAGGAAAAGCTCCAGTCCAAGCTAATCTTACTGAGGGTGATGATGTCATTGCTGCCGTGATCGTTGAGGCGAACATGGTGGATAACAAGACTGACTGGATACAGGACACTGGCACTTCAAGGCACCTTTGCGCCAACAAGGAGCTGTTTCACGACTTTGAGAAATCTGCTGATGGCGAGTATGTCTACATGAGTAACTCCACTACAGCTGGAGTTATAGGTAAAGGAAAATTTCTCCTTAAGTTAACTTCTGGAAAAACCTTAGCTTTGTACAATGTTTTGTATGTACCCTCCCTTTATAGAAACTTAGTTTCTAGTGCGCTTCTCAAAAAAGCAGGTCTTAAACTTGTTTTTGAATTTGATAAAGTTGTTATTTCCCGTGGGGGAGACTTTGTTGGGAAGGGTTACTTTAATGGGGGTTTATTTGTACTGAACATCGCTCAAGAGATTATTAATAATGCTTTTAATTCTACTTATATTGCCGAGTCTATTGATTTGTGGCATGATAGACTAGGTCATGTTAATATTGCTTCTATTAAAAGACTTAGAAAAATGGAATTAATTCCTGCAGTTAATGTTGATAAATTTTCTAAGTGTCCTGTTTGTGTAGAAGCAAAACATACCAAAAAGCCTTTTAAGAATGTAACTAGTAGAAAGATAGAAATACTTGAACTAGTGCATTCAGACTTAGCAGATTTCAAGAATACTGTTAGTAAGGGTGGAAAAAAAATACTACATCACCTTTTATATGACTTTCTAGATACACTAAGGTATATCTTCTTAAGTCAAAAGATGAGGCTGAAAGCATGTTCTTGAAATTCAAGGCAGAAGTAGCGAATCAATTAGATAGAAAAATCAAGAGACTTAGGTCTGACAGGGGTGATGAATATAGTACTAATACTCTAAAAGCATTTTATGAGAAAAATGGTATTATACATGAGGTTAGTGCTCCCTACACTCCCCAACAAAATGGTGTAGCCGAACGGAAAAATAAAACCCTGAAGAAAATAATGAATTCTATGCTTTTGAGTTCGGGTTTATCTGATAAATATATAGGGGGAAGTTGTTTTATTTGCATGCCATGTTCTAAAAAAATTCCCTCATAAGAAGTTAGATAAAACCACGTATGAGTTATGGAAAGGGTTTTCTCCTAACTTGAAAATTTTAAAAGTGTGGGGGTGTTTGGCCAAGGTTGATCTACCTGATTTTAAACAAGTAACTATTAGACCCAAGATTTTTATGCTATTTTCATTGGTTATGCTCAAAATAGTGTTGCATATAGATTTATGTTTTTGAATGATAATTTTATTTGTGAGTCTAGAGATGTAAAATTTTTTGAGCATATTTTTCTATTGAAAAATAATGTGCCTAGTGATGTACCTAATAATTCTTCTACATCTATGTCTGTGAATTCTCATATTGTGCCTTCTTCTAGTGTTACTGCTAATGAGCAAGAAAATGAACTTAGAAGGAGTAAGAGGCGTAGAATTGAAGTTAGCTTTGGTCCTGACTTTATCACTACTTTCTTGACTAAAAATATTGATCTTGATGTTTTGAGTGATGAATTAGTGTCAATCTATTTAATAGAAGAAGACCCTAAGACATATAGTGAAGCAATGAGGTCAATCGATGCTAGTTTTTGGAAAGAGGCCATTAAAAGTGAATTAGACTCTATAATTTCTAATCACACTTGGGACTTGTCTGATTTGCCTAAAGGTTGTAAACCCATAAGCAGCAAGTGGATATTTAAGAAGAAATTGAGACCTAATGATACAATTGAAAAATATAAGGCTAGACTTGTTATTAGGGGTTTTAACCAAAAGAAAGGCATTGATTACTTTGTCACTTATTCTCTTGTGACTAAGATAGCGACTATTAGAACTCTTGTTGCTTTAGCCGCTATTCATAATTTAGTGATACATCAAATGGATGTTAAAACGGCTTTCCTAAATGGTGATTTAGAGGAAGAAATCTATATGTCTCAACCTGAGGGTTTTGTGATCCAAGGACAAGAGAATAAAGTACGCAAATTGAGAAAGTCTTTGTATGATCTAAAGCAGGCACCTAAGCAATGGTATAAAAAGTTTAATAGCACATTAGTAGGTAATGATTTTGTTGTTAATGCATCTGATACTTGTGTTTATTCCAAGATGATAGGATCAGATTATGTTATTATATTCTGTATGTGGATGACATGTTAATCATTGGCCCTAATGTGAATGTTGTTAATGAGACTAAGAATTTTTTGTCTTCTAAATTTGAAATGAAATTTGAAGAAGAAGATGTAATTTTAGGGATTAAAATCAAAAAAGAACTTCCAGTGGTTTTTCATTATCTTAGTCTCATTATATTAAGAAAATATTGAAAAGGTTTAATTGGTTTGATGTAGCACCTGTGAGAACTCCTTATGGTCCTAGCATAAACTTGAGAAAGAATAAGGAATCTAGTATTTCTCAAACTGAATATGCTAAGATAATTGGTAGTGTAATATTTCTCATGAATTATACACGACCTGATATTGCATATGCTGTTAGTAGTTTGAGTAGATGTACTCACAACCCCAGTAGTGAACACTGGAATGTTCTTCATCGTTTCCTAAGGTATTTGAGAGGTACTATGGATTGGTGTTTGCATTTTAATAAATTTCTTGCTGTTTTAGAAGGATTTTGTAATGCAAACTGGGTTACTGACAATGATGAAGTTAACTCCACTAGTGGCTATGTGTTTACTTTGAGTGCATGTGCTATTTCATGGAAGTCTTCAAAACAAACTTGTATAGCACGATCTAATATGGAGTCTGAATTCATTGCTCTTGAGTTGGCAGGGCAAGAAGCCGAGTGGTTAACTTATTGGTAGACGTGCCTTTGTGGGGAAGACAAGTTTTACCAATTTCTCTATATTTGGATTCACATGAGGCAATTGGAATTGCCAAAAATAGTGTGTACAATGAAAAAAGAAGACATATCCGCATTAGGTATGGTGCAGTAAAATAATTATTGAAACATGATGTTATTTTCTTGGAATATGTAAGATCCGAAAGAAATTTGGTGGATCCTTTAACCAAGGGTTTGGCAAGGAGAGTTATCCTTCAAACGTCGAGGAGGATGAGGTGAATGCCCATGGACTGAAGAAGTATGGTGGATATCCGTTTGTGGTCAAAAGAAGCCATATGAGACCTCAATATGCATTACATTTCCTATCTCTATGGCGTGTGGTAGTGCTTTATAAGGTTGATCTTATTTTGCTCTTAATAATCCCATAGGCTTAAGGTAGTCTATGTATAGATAGACTTGATGGAATCACCTACGTGAGTGTAAAGGTGCGGTCGCCTTTTATGAAAGATTTGGGATGTCTTTCTAGAGTATTCATGAGACCCGAGGTATGTGCATGACCATAAAAGCACTTAGTTAGCATCACAGAGTTTGCATAAAATTAAGGATATAGTATGTGTTGTGGGGGTCTCAACTAATGTTCATTCAGTTCAAGGGTACTTCACTTTGTGGAAGTTAGTTGTTCGTGTCAATTCAAATCAAAAGATATTGACACTTAAGTACATGTTCATATTTGTTCTTATTCTTTTTTTGTCTTTGCATTAGTGGGAGATTGTTGGTATTATTTTATACATTATAATGCAAAGTCAAAGATTCTTTTGTAGTCCTTTTTCCTTCTTTACTTCTTTGTCTTTTGCGAAAGACGAAGTGTCCCTCATTGATTGTGGAAGTCTTTTTCTTCACTTTATAATGAATTACTCTTTGTTGGGCTTGTAAAGAGCTAGTAAAATGGAGTGGTTTCGCGTACATGAGAAGTTGGTCCTGAAGGCAAAACGGGTCGATTTGCCCCCAAC
>MCJB01033286.1:0-28870 GCA_002018475.1 Nicotiana obtusifolia | reverse complement strand
TTCTGCGCGCGAGATATACGTGAGGCCTAATCCAAATCTGATTTTGCTAAAATTATTTCTTCAATTTTTGAGCTTACCGGAAAAGTGTCCAAATACATACTTACCAGAATATGCCGTCCAATTTATTAAATAATTTGACACAGAGAAAAACACCTTCAGCTCTCTTCTTCTTTAATAGAATTCTGGGCAATTGTTTCTTGCAAATTCTAAACTTCCAGTCACGAGGCCACGTGTTTGGAAGTGTTGTGGAACCTTGGGGAGCGATCAGTCTTAACGATTTGCATTCAGTCGGGCCAAAAATGCTTTCAAGGAGTGGCTTGCCACGACACAGTATTTTCTCGATAAGTTGTTCTTCTTTCCGTCTTGTTCTTAGTCAATACTATCTTCTGATTTTTCCTACACCTACACCATTTTATCAAAAAAATTATGTTTCTTCATATTTATATTGTGGTTATAATTTATTTTGTATCACAAATAATTTATTGCAAACAAACAAATTTAGAAAAATAGCATCATGGTTTTTTTTTTTTCTCTTAAACAAAAACAAGTGTAGCTGCTTTCTAAAACAAAAGTTAGGGGTAAAGAGTAGCATAGAAATGGTTATTTTGCTTTCTAAAACAAAAGTTAGGGGTAAAGAGTAGCATAGAAATGGTTATTTTGCTTTCTAAAACAAAAGTTAGGGGTAAAGAGTAGCATAGAAATGGTTATTTTGCTTTCTAAAACAAAAGTTAGGGGTAAAGAGTAGCATAGAAATGGAAATACATGTCCATTTAGTAGCATAGAAATGGAAATACATGTCCATTTTCAATCATAGGGATCAAAAAGAAGTAAAAACAATTCCAATCTCTTTTCAAAAATCAATCTTTCAACACATATTAAAGGTAAGATGATTGTACTCGTGATCAAATTATCAAAATTTGAGTCGCCAATTTGTCTTTAAATGAATTCAGCATCAAACTATGTCATATATTAACCATGACTGGGCCTAAAGTACTTTCACAGGGTTAAATGCAGTTATGAGCTTCATCATCTCTAAGAACTAAGATGAATAAGGGGGGTCGAGGTGAAATTGTCATGTTCAGGGTATTAAAGATCACGTGAAGTTCAAGGGAAACTAAACAAAAATTATTGAGTTTAGAGGGGTTCGGAACTATTCTGCCCATCTTTTAATATACTCACTGCGGACCAGCAAGAAACCATTTTCGACATGGTTAGTATTTTAAGAAAATTTGTGGAGTAAAACTATGTCCCTTTGCTTGTATGATTAATAGGTCCGATTTAATTGATTAATGAGATGAGTTTGAGTTTGTGTCCCTTTGCTTATATGTAGAACCAACTCTTTCTAGACCAATTCGAATCCAAGGGCTTCCATTAATTTAAACAGTCTAAAGTACATCATATAAAGTCCACTTTTACTGCACATTTAGCTTATTAGAAAAAAGGGGAAAATCCCATTTCTCGCAGAACAAAGAGCTTCCTAATTTTGAATTCGTTTTTATTATACGCTTAGATAGTTTAATCTTTTTTGCATTATCACGCTAAGTTGACGTATAAAAATGTATAATTCCTTATCAATAGCAATTTTAATGTAACCACCTAAAAATAGAGTACTGACTTATTATAATCAGTTAAATTATAGTGACTATAAAAAAATTATACTTATTATTGTTGTGTATATACCTTAAGCTCTCTTGAATTGGAGCACTGTGAATTTGTGATGGCTCTAAAATTTTCCTTCTTTTTTTGTTTTGCGGCTATGGCTCTTGAATTAGTATATAGTGTAGTATGGAATAGGATTAATATATTAGGAAAGCGTCCTTTCTAATGAATGCAATAGTGGCATATTGACAAAGCATTCATTCATGTGAATATGTGAGTGTAAGGCCTTTGGGTCCCCCAACCCCTGCAACAACCCCCNCCCACAAGAATAGAAGAACTCTCTAGTTGAGTTACTCATTGTTGCAAAAAGGGTTTGAACATTGCAAGCACATGCATCCAACCTTCTGTCTGTTATCTAACTCTTTTTTTCTTCAATTAATAAATTTCTAAACAATGATTAAGATTGAGATTTTCCCCAGATGCTAAAAGTTAGGTTTTCATGTCCTTCTCTTTTATCTAGTTAAGTCCGTCCCCCACATTAACTATTCTTCTCACTAACTTTAGGTTATCTGTCACTCTCCAAATAAAGAAGGAAAAGAACCAAAGAACTTTAGTTTTTGTAATTTTTTCATGGGAACCAAAAAGAACATTTAAATGGTAAGATTATATTGTCTTACCATGTGAATTGAGACTTGTTCATCCTATTAACTAGGACAAAGAACAATAGCATGGTTGTGTAGCAATAGCTTTATTTTTCCATGTGTATCACATCAATACATATATAGTTTAAGAAGAGTCATTGTTATCAAGAATTATCCTAACAGTCCTTGTTGATGAAGTCAACATTTGCTAGCTAGGTCCAAATTATTGTGATCTAATATATGAAAGTTCACCAAACATTGACAAGTGATGGAAATTAATTAAAGCTATCGATATATCTCAAAAATATCATGGGATTAAAGATGAGGGCTTAAATCCTTTATCATTATAATCTACAGCTGAAACTCAATCATACCATTACTAGCTAGGTTGCTTCAGTTTATAAAATTTCTGGAAAGTATTGTCAGCCATTAATGTTCAAAGGAATTTGATGTGATTTATTCAAACACGAGATATAAACAAGGAGTGGGATAACTAGATTCGCCGAAGGAACTAGATAATGTTTTCTATGTATATACTACTTTTACATGCTCTAAGGACCATAGGCAGATTTAAAGCATTTGCAAGTGGGTTCAACTGAACGCATCGGTATATAGACAATAGATATTTGAAATCCTTATTTCCAAAAAAATTAAAATTTTAAATATATTAAGGTTAAATACTGAATTTGTCTCTACCAGAGTGGAGATTTCATTGTTGAAAAAAAAAAAAGACAATTAAAGAGAATCTTATAACAAAGTTAAAGATAATTCAACGCAGTAAAGTAAATGAAAGTTTAACGAGAGAACTATATCCTAAATTGGTATCACCTTGGACTTATCCAATTTTCATCAATTCAATCAAAATCCAAGTTATTTATGTTATTTTATTCAACAAATAAAAAGGTATACTATACTTGATATTAGGGTATACATAGACCGGATTGGTTCGGACTTTTTATACCAAACTAAATTATTGGTGCCGGATTTTTAAATCGATAAATCAAATCAAACTAACAAAGTCGGGTTTTTTAATCTCGAGTTTTTTTATTTTTTTCGGATTTTCAGGTTATTTCCGATAAAGTCTTCATAGCACAAAATATGTAACTTGTGCTCCAAATATTTCTTTAATCCTAATAGGGTATAACAATATAATGTATTTTTCAAGAAAATAACACAATAATATGAGATGAGTCATAGCATTATACTAAAATATTCAATAACAAAGATAATAAAATCGCATAATAATAGTGTTAATTAATAAGCCATAATAAAAATGAATATAATCTAAAAGTACTATATAAGTACATCTAATAAGTACTATTAGTTACATGACTAAGCACTAAAGAAAAAGATAAACTAAGTTATTTATTTTCATTATATACCAATGCAAAACTAAAATTAGATATCCAATACTATTATCATCTCTAGTGTTGAATTGAATTTATTTTGTTAGCATTAGTATTGATTTGAACTTTATTTGAGTTACTATATTTATTAGCTGTAAAACTTATTGGACCATTCAAGAATGTTAAGTCTAAGCTTGAAATAATACATTAAAAGATAAAACTGTATAAAAGTTTAAGATATTTATGAATTACATTACAATAAATATTTATATGTATAAATAATTTTAAAAACTATATAAATATAATATCGAGTTGGTTTGGTTTCGGTTTAACTTTTTTTAGTTCAATCCAAACCAAACCAATTTGTGGTCGGATTTTTTTTTCAATACTAAGCCAAATCAAATCAAATCACATCGGGTTTTTTTTCTCGATTTGACTCGAATTATCGGGTTGGTACGATTTATCGGTTTTCTTCGTACATCCCTAGTTGACATGATCTTACTTTTGCATCACCACCTTCCTAGTTGACCAAACAATTGAAGTATCACAAATTTGGAGTGACAATAGAGTTACAAATCCACAAGAAAAAGGTCACAAAAAGCATATAAAATATGTGAAAAGAGAAGCAACCTCTCATGAATTTTTCCAAAATGACATAAGAGATAGATAAAATCAAAGAGAGTATTGGAAACAAAATTTTGGAGGAATAGACATCACTAAGATAGGAATTGGAAGATGGTTTATTAAATGGAGCTATCTCATTCTCTCCTTAGAATTAGAATAGACCTTTTAAAAGCTGTTGTCTCCCTAACTACAATAACCCCATGTTACTACCTACCTTTTTTTTCTTTTCCATGTCTCCCTCATTATCCTTTTGCTTCATTTTTGTCTATTTCTCTCCCATTTTCAAACTGAGCGAGCTTATTGGGGCCTCGACACGTACCCAATTTATAGCTATCTTCTTGTACTTGTTTGATTTTGTGCATTTATAATTTGGGAGCTTAGTGGCATTTGCTTTGAAATTTTTTCTAAAAAAACTTTTTATTTTCTTTTTTGAAAATTTTCAACCAAATACAATTAGAGAAATGTTTTTCAGCTTTTTGAATATAAAAGCATATGTGGAATAGTTTTCAGGTTTCGCAAAAACTGAAAGCTTTTATTTGATAGTTTTTGGTTGAACAATATTTCTCCAAAAGCATTTTGACCAGTTTTTGAAACAAACGCGTAATCAGACTTTTTTTACTCTAATTTTCTAAGGGGCTTTATTCACTTTCTATATGTTGGGTTTCCTATATATAGTAGTTAAAAGGGACTTTACACAAATAGTCGATTATATTTATTGTTTACTTTTTTTTACTCATATATATAAATTATACATTGATTATACATAACTATACATATATAATACATAAATTATGCATATATTATACGTCCACCGACTTTTTTTTTATTTAAGCGAATGGGCATGCGATTATTTGGGTTAATTCTTCTACTTATTTTTTAAAAATAGAAAGGTTCTTTTGCTGGTTCAATTCTTTTCCCAATAAGAAACATTTCTTTTGCTGGGCTAACCCAAACTCGAGTTTAATGAACCTTGGGTCACATATTGTACAAAATAAAAAAGGGAATTGAGCAACAAAGAGATGCAAGCATACGTTTAATTAAGTCTACGTGGAGAATATTATGTTGAGAAGGTACACAAGTACACACCAGTTGGGTGTGAGAAATACTTTTTGAATCAAATACAAAAAGTTATTTATGATTAGTAAGCACGTTCTTTTACTAACTACTTTTTTCTCTCTCACATTTCACTCAATTATTATTATTATTATTAGTTCTCTGAGCTTATTTAGCAGCACAGGGTCCTATTTCGATACTAAGGGACTCAAGCTTCTTAACCCAAACCAGAAAATATTAGGATTAATATCCACTTAGTCTAGTTAATAACAATGCACACTTAGTTTAGTTAACTAGAATCGTTTAATATCCATTATCCAACAGAATAAATTACGTGCAAAACCAGAATGAAGCCGTTTTAATTTTGCGTGACTTTGGATAATCATAACAAGTAGGAGTAATTAATTACAAAGTGGCCAAACAGGCTAGCAAATTAACTTTTTGGTAGTAAACAGATTTTACTTTTTCCTTATATTAGGAAGTTCCTGCATGTTGCATTTGTTTTCCTTCTGCAAGTACAACTTTACTCAAAGCGTACGTTCTTTTCTAAAATATGTACCCATTCCTCTGGCAACATGGATTAATGTACACCGTAGTTTACTTATGTCCAGTTGTATGTCGATCCTTTCAATATTTCGGTAACACAGAATAAAAATTACAAAACAATGAAATTAGGCTTTCCAAGGGTACATATTGTACATTCATAATTAATGAGTGTTTGCGCCAAACAAATGAATACAAAACATGAGTCCAGACTAGAATATTTGAAGGAAAAAAAAACTTAAGTTAGGGGGAAAATGCATGTTAGAATAAGAATGACACTTGTACAACCAGAAGAGTACTAGTAAAGCTTCAGAAAACTGAGTACTTCTCAAACATATACATTGAGTCTTGAACCCTTGATCAGTTAGTAGTTTTCTTTGAAGTTCACTAAAAGATATCTTCATTTGACAACCATGGGATCAGACGAAGGAAAAGGAAAAATGAGAAATAATATCGGTGGATTACTCGAAGAATGGTATGAAAATGAGGGGCTAGAAGATGTACAAATAGACATATCAATGCTAGAAAATGATGAGTATCAAGGTGAAAACACAAGCAATGAAGGATTTCATGGCAGTGCTACTGGTGCTCATCAACATAGTTTTGGAGTCAGGAATTCGCGTCGCAATTTGCAAAAACGTGCATGTCCATTTGTGTTAAAGATTTATGAAATGCTTGCTGATATTCAGTTCAATCCCTTGATTTCGTGGAATGGTAATGGTACCAGCTTTATCATCCATGATTGTCATAAATTTGCTGCTGAAGTTCTTCCCCGCTTTTTCCGCCATAACAATATATCTAGCTTCATCTGCCAACTCAACTGCTATGTGAGTACGATTTTATTAATTTTGCAATGTATGTAATTATGTGTGTTATTATAGGGATTACTTTTTTAAGGTGATGTTTTTCTGTTTTGGTTTGCGATGAAATTAACAATAGGGATTCAGGAAAATAAGTTGGGACAAATTTGAGTTTCAGCATGAATGGTTCCAGAGAGGAAAAGGACAGTGGTTGAAGAATATCAAGAGGAAGGGTAGCAGAAAGTCCGAGATGAATCAGCAGCCACAAGAGCAAGGTATTGACGAAACGGTTGCAGTAACAATGGAGAAGGAAATTGAAGAAATCAGAGAAGAGCAAAATGCATTGAGGGAAGAAATCATAATGCTACAACAGCAGCTAGATATACTAGAGAAAAAGATGGCAGATAATACTAAGCAAGCTCGGAACCATACGTCCTCCAAGAAAGCCAAAATTCTCAAGTATTTGTTAGACCCTTTGTTTGAGTGTATAGGAGAGCGTGGTAGCAGTGAAGTAGCACAGGGAATCGAGGAGGAAGAGAAACAGGATGATGAGATAGAAGATGGTGTTGAAAATCGAGGCGAAAAAAGGAAAAAGCAAGTTGAAGAAGAGTTGCAGGGAAAGAATGAAGGAAGCAAGAAGATTGCAGCTGCAGGTGTTTCGGATTTTATATCTGATTCGGATTTGAGGAAGATGCTTATGGATGAGATGGACATGAACAATTTGGTTCAAGAGCAACCTGATAATTTCCTGGAGTCGGAGGAACAGGCCGAAGGTCCATCTTTTTGGATTGCTTATGGGGAACAGCTAGATCCCAAGCCTATCCTCTCTGGAGTTGGCCCTGCCGTCTCACAGTTACAGGAAAACCACACTTCGAACCTATTTCATGTATACTCTCTACTTAATTAAAATGTCATAAAATGATGAAATTTGTTCACAGGACTCAAGGCTTCATTCCCATCTTCTCATTTGTTCCCTCATTTTTCCGTTTCTTTTTGCTTCTCCAGTTTTCTGATTTAAATCCATTTTGCAGGAATAGGAAATCAGAAGGTTGCTGTGGCATGGTAATACACACCTAAGAAGATGCTGTCACGAGACTTTGTTTTCATATGGCTGTAATTGTTACTACTTTGTTATAGCTGTTGATTATGATTCCTGCAGTTTCGTTTCTGTACTAGTTTGTTGCTATCAGTTGGACAAGTTACTTTTACCTCTTTACCATTACTCAAGTTCAGATATTCACATATATCCAGCGTATGATGTATGTGTGAATAGATTTCTCAGTACAAATGAATGCTTTCTTGTCAATAACGATCGACTGTGTAAACCGCAAGTCAATCCTAGCTTCATTGGACTTCTGGGGTTCAAAAAGAAGCAAAATCGTAAACCACCATCACAAATGCAAATACCACGTACAGCAATACCGATACAGGTGAATGACTATACTAACATACAGTAGAAATAATGGAAAGATCCGTTAGATAAATTCTTATAGAGACTCTGTCGCATGAAGTCATTCTACCAAAATTGCTGCAACATTCGTACACCTAAAGCAAGAAGAAAGCACATGCAGTCATGCATTTTAACAGCAGTGGTTAAGGAAACTCTTCAAACAAAGCCTCAAACCAAAAATTAGAAAACTTGTATTCCGCTGAAAAAACATCTTGCCGTTAATAGGCTTGGCTGAATGTTGTTCGAAATAGAATGCCTGAACAATACATGGGACATACAGATTACGAGTTAGCAACTCTCCTATTGATGTTGTTCATTTCATCTTTATTATGATGCAAATACAGAAAATTTGACCCTCAGTATCGGACCTCGTGTAGCTGCAAAATTGGAACGACAAGACACCTACAAACAACGAGTGCCAAGGAGTTGCTAAAAGAATTAAACAAACAAAACCATTCACATCAAAGAACTTCTGGTAACAGCCTAGTGGAATTTCAAGATAAATCCACAGGAAGATCCTACAAAACGTCGAGGGTCTAACAGCACCTTAAATCTGGCTCGAGTCTCTTCCAAAAATGTACCGCCTTATCCAATCAGAGACAACTAGTGCCCTTGTACGCCAACTAACTTGTTTGCTGGAAATTCAAAAACATGCAAATCATCACATCTCCGAAGAAGGTCAAGAAACGTTAGTGCAGAAGCAACAAGACAAAAACTTGAAAGAATTACCTAGCATACACAGAGTACCAGAGCCACTGAGTGCTATGACCAATTGAAACCCAATCTCCTGGAAGCTGTGCTGCTGTTTGCTCTCCTCCCAAGGGTGCAAACTGTCCCAAATGTCGGTACCTGGAACAAGCATTTGTAAAGCGGTTAAAAGAAACTTTTTCGAGCCAAAATTATAACACGCTCCACATAATTTTATTTTATTGCCGTTCATCTTCTTTAAACTTCCCTCCCACTAATGATTGTGGGCATACTCAAACCGAGCCTCCTATGTTTCTGTTATGGTTTTAGAAGTCATTTACTGCATGAGACCGCTAGCAAAATCTCAAATTACTTATCCCTAGAACATCTCATCATGTGATCATCTAATCATTTCTGACCAAAGCTGTGCGCTTCACTCGTGTTGCGCCGAGGAACAAAATCTCATAGAGAGGTGATGCTAAGAAATGATCAGACAAGCCCAACTGGTACCTGAATGGGTGAAAGCGATGGCGACCTTCTCCTCTAAATCGGAGAGGACCTTCTGGATTTTTTTCACATTCCTCCATACGATTAAAGCAATTAGCTAAGTAGACGCCTTGTTGAGATGCAACCTGAACAAGTCGTTGTACATGCAACAAAGATATTTAAGCACAAATGCATCCATTAGAAAAACAAACAAAAGCTACAAGCACAATCTTGTTTGCATAATACCTGAGCTGTTGCTGGGAGATTCTTCATCTCAGAATCCACTTGGGACAGAGCAGATTTAAATTCTTCAATATTCACCTCAACTGATTCTTTAACACCATCTCGTTTTGATTCTTTCAAGAGATCGGCCAGATTCCTCATTTTTTTACTTTTCAAATAAAGCTCCACTTGCGGGTATCTTTCACATATGTCTTTAAGTACCTCCTGAAATTCTTTGACGGTAAGTGTTCCAGAGTTATCCTTGTCTGCTTTATGAAATATAGCAGCAATATCTTCCTGAACAATGAAAAATTTGGAAAAACAAAGATCAGTATTTGCAAAATTTAATATCTAATAAATCAAAATTCACACCAGTTATATTTTATCAGATGCTGACTGTTTCCGATGTTAATTAGCCAAAAGATCACCGGTTATATTTAAACCAACAAGTATCCTGAAAATTATTGCCCGCTTTGTACCCCTCTTTGATTTTTTTTTTTCCTAAGCTTTAAATGAAGTAAAGTGCAAATTACAATGTGTAGCCTGTAGATATAAGCTCCAACAGTATTGCCGTCACGGGTAAAAGAAAATGAAATTGGAAGTTACTGTCTACTCACTGGTTGACAAAATATATAACAGGAATAATGCAATCTAGCGGAATGATAGATCGAATGACCACCCAATATAAGAGATGTGATCAGGAAGTGAAGGTGAGTTACCATGACTTTTCGCTGGTTGATTGTTGCACAGTCACCAAGTGCATATACGTTGTCCTGTCCCTCAACACGCAGCCACTCATCAGTTGCTAACACTCGCCTGTTTCCCTGTTACCAAATAGAGCTTTCACATAAGCAACATAAATAACAATAAAATTAAAGAAAAGCTTGACAGAAGCATTACATTAGCTCCCAATAAACAAGGAAAGATACCTGACCAATGTGCTTCATAAATTCCATAATTACTGGACGAGTACCAATACCAGTTGACCAGACAGCCATTCCATAAGGCATTGAAGTTATTTCTCCACGTTTGACATCCTTGGTAGAAATTTCTTTATCTCCTACCTTCACAACCATTGATCCTGTTTTCACATCAATACCATCTCTCTGGAATTTTTCTTCAGCAAAAGCGGTAATGCGCTTGTCAAACCTACAAATGAAAAGTACAAATTACCACATTAGAACATAAGTGGAAGTGGGAAATGAGCTCATAATGAAACTGCATGTTCCAAGTCAAAGAGGTTGCAGTAGAAATAGAAACATAAGAATTTGCTCAAATTACCCAGCACGGAGGAAAAATAGACATTAAGATGACTGTTAGCTAATAATTAACCAACTACTTTTGCCAGTACTTTGCCTAAGGACCAATAGGAACGCATTAACTGAAAGATATGCATAAACTGATAGATTTTGGAATAAAATGGCTTACTTTACGTTTACTTCAACCTCTTTCTAAAGTTTTATTACCCACATAACTGCATAAGTATGGCATCACTGCTCAACTCTTTGAAGCATATCGTTGAAGCAGCCTGATTTAATTGCCCTCCACCAAAAGAAAAGAAGAAGGTGGGAAAAAAGGAAAGAATAGAAACAGTTGATTTTCTGTTTTGCTCACAGAAAACATTGATCAACCAACCCACCACTGTTAAACCAGAGGAACAGCTACAGTGTCCCTTTGCTTTGTGCCTCTTTTAACCGCATTATGTCCTATGTCTAGGTATTACATCCTAATGTTGAGGGAGAAAAACAGCCTTTGGGTTCAAACATCTTTTATTTACAATAAGCTCAATCAAGAGCCAGAAATTGGAACTTTAAGAGCACAATTTCCACTAGTAGGCATCAATGGTAAGCCAAGCGTGAAAAATTACTCTTAACAAGTTCTTACATTTGCATATCCAAAAACTATGTTGCCTCAAAGAAGTATTATCTTCACCAAGACATTTCTTATATCTCACTTCCAAATTGGTCGATCAAGGAACAATTAATCAGTATATGAACAATTAACAAGTATATGAAGTATAGTTTAGATTTTAATTACCAAAAATATATATATATATATATATATACCGCTTAAAAGAGGTGCTGTCTTACATGTTCAGAATATGATCTGTTGCCTCAAGAAGTGTTATCTTCACCAAATCTTTGACTTTAGGATATAGTCTAACTATATCTTCGTTGACAAAGTCGTGAAGCTGCGCTGCAAACTCCACACCAGTTGGTCCACCACCAACAATAACAAAGTGAAGCAGTCTCTTTCTCTCCTCATCACTGAGGGTCGGCAGACTTGCTTTCTCAAAACAGTCAATAACAGTTCTACGGATCTTTTGAGCATCTTCTACTTCCTGCACAAAGGCATTCCAATGGGAAATGTAAAAATCAACGTTTTGCATGGGCTACATATGACGCCAACCTAATCTTAAATAAGTTATCTAAAATTCATTTCGTGGCATCACAAACTTCAAATAGTATTCCAGGGATTACCTTCAAGAAAAAGGTGTTCTCTTCAACACCAGGAATGTTAAATGTGTTTACACGGGCTCCAACAGAAATCACGAGATAGTCATAATCAACAGCAAACTCTTCCTTCCCATTCCCATTGGTGCCTAGATTTGATCGACAATACACTTTCTTGTTTTCTGGATCAATTTTGACACATTCAGCTTCCCAGTAGTAGACATCTACATGTTTCTGCTAGGAGGACCGCATATAACATCAGAGAGAACAAAAAATTTCATTAACTAGCATAGACATTCATAATATAGATAGCAAAGTTGAATGAATTTATTATACTTGCAGCATGGTGGCAAAGAATAAACTATACTTGCAGAGTTGGTTTAGTCAACGAACAAGAATGTTGCAGGTGCTGCTATAGGCTTTGTATTGAAGAATTAAAATGAAACACAAACAAAATGTTACAAGTTCGAATTACCATTTTCCTACCTTTCTGATAATGTTGCGGATTGGTTCAACAACGCTGCGACTCTCCACTGTGCCACACGTAACACTTGGCAGCAAAGGGGTGAATGCGAAGTAATTTCTTGGAGATATCACTTGTACATCATATGAAGGATCCTTCAAATTCTTCAAGAAACTGGTTCCTGCCCAGCCAGTTCCAAGGACAACTACTTTCTTTTTTCTGTTGTTGGCCTCAACCAACTCTCCAGCATTAGGATTCTCATATGATTTTGCTGCCTCAGAGTACGCCACAAGACCTCCACCACTGTCATTTACATGAAAAGGTCAGAAAAGAACAAACTCACTGCAACAGATTACATAAAGAGCAGCAGTAGAAAAGTATCTCTGAAGGTGGTAGGATGGAAGAAAAAATGTCCATTGGTACTTTTGGGAAAAAAAGAAGGCGGACCAAATTTTCATTTCAAAAAGTAATATTGATAATAAGGTAAAAGCCTATGAAGCACCAATAATGAAAGTATTTTTCTCCACGGGAGCTAAATGCACCATCGGATTGCTCCCAAAGATATATTTTCTTTTCGAGAATAGACGATTAGAAACTTGCTTAAAAATATCATGTATATAAAGCATAATAAGTAGAGACTAGTCGAATAGCGCAATTTTTTAGCTCTACGGTATAAAAGGCTTCCAAATGGATGCACCAAAAAGACATGCCATATTACTGATTTAGTAAAGTAGGCAGGGAGCTTACGCCTAACATTTATCTCGTCTTATGTGCCCTCAATTTGCTGCCTCACACCTAAGCTACCTGTATCCTATTGCCACTTCCCCTGTTCCTTATCCTATTTTCACCTTTGATCTAGAAAACTCTGTATCTATAGTAAAACATTTAGCAATGCCAAGCAGGAAAAAAAGCTACTGTACATGACAAGTACTACATTTTATAGCCCGATCATGGAGTATTAAGCATCTGACATTATAGCAATAAACATTATAGTCAAAATGATATTACTACTGAAATAAACACATAAGCAGGAAACCAGAGGCGGAGCTAGGATTTGAACCTTATGGGTTCGGGATAATAATACTTTTAAATTATTGGGTTCTAAATTAATAATTAAGACATATTTATTGGATTTCTTAATATAAATGCAGGGGTTTGAACAAAAGCTATTGGGTTTGGCCGAACCGCAACCAACACTGTAGCTCCGCCCATGCAGGAAACAATAAACTTTGGTGGAATTAGGATTCCACAGGCATGCTTACTTCTAATTCCATCATCAAGGCAAAGCAATTGTTGAAACAGAGCGAAGCAGAGGTACCTGCTCTGCCACTATGCCAAGTAAATAAATATAACTAAATAAGTAGAGAGCTAGGATCAGTATATAATCAAATTACTATAAAAACTTCCAATTTAGCTAGCAGATAAAACATTTCGCCAAGAACACCAAACATTTAAAACTTTAGTTAGCAGATCTGAAAATTCTTATCCCGAGGCTACTTGATCAAACTACAAGTTCATATCATAACCAGCACATCGTCCCTTCACATAGAAATTCAATATTAACTGTTTCGTTTCATCAGCAACATGCATTTACGGTGTTTTCTTCATATTAACTGCCATAAACGTAACTAATTACGAGATTAAGAGAATTATAATTAGCTAAAAATTTAGAGAACAAATGCAAATTCAAATTCCGAAACAAGCAACCTAATAATCAAAGCTGATTATGTTGACATAGCAGCAAAATATAGGAGAGCTTCGAAGAGATACCTGACGGTGAAAACAATGAGCAGCTTAGAAAGCGAAGGATTATCACGGAAAGTTCTCGAAAATCTCTCGATCACCGTTACTCTCTGCATTTTGCGTTCAATTTAAGCGATCTCACCTTGCCTTGTGTTCACCTATCAACTGAAACAAAAAGCTTCCTTAAATTCGCAATAAATTAACACGGCTATACTACTAACGCTACAAAACCTCAGAAATATCACCTAAAATTCACTTCAAGTACCAATAGAAATCAAAGCGTTTACGAATTCTTATAGACCTATACAAATATACTGCGAAATATATACCTGAGATTTGCTGTTGCGTAGAGAAAGAGAGAACGTGGTGTGAGTTGTAGAAAGAGAATATGAAGAAAGGAGAAATAATCAATGAAAAGAAGAGAACATGGAAATGTGCAAAAAATTTTCCCCTGAGAAATGGGAATTGGGAAGGTGAAGAGTCAAAGAGAGTGAGGAAGCTTCTAATACTTTCCAGCTTAGAGCAGCGCTGGTCTTTGCTTAACGTGATGCCCAAGAATTAGACACGTGTATTTTGGAAGGCGGAGTGCATTTTTGCTCTGTTGTCACCGTCAAAGTCAACACGTTCCAAGTTGGACCTATTAACAATAAAACTAGTGATGTATAGTACTCTTATGTACTTTCATATTTCTTCCGACTTAATACTGAAAATTAGAGGTGCATATGCTGTCATTTTTATAATTAAGCTTGTCTTTTTTCCCTTCTAACTTTGTGTAAAAGATCAAATTACTTCCCAAATTTTGAACTAAAGATACTTTTATCCTTCACAATTAACAGGAAGAATACATAAAGTATCCCCTGAACTAAGACCGAAATTTTAGCTACACACTTTATTTTTGCAAAGATTTTATCACCACCTGAGCTATTTAATAATAGAATTATTAATCCCCTAAATTAAAAAAATTAAAAAATAAAAATTATTTTTGTAGTTTTCTATTACAATTAGAAAAAATTACTCTCTTTATTTTTCTTTTCTTCTTTTTCAGCAAAGACCATGAAAGCCGATGACCTTCTCCGGCGAACTATTTTTCTTTTTTTTTTATTTTTCTTCTAATCTTCTTCCTATTACTCCAACCACCACCTAATCACCACCTTCACCTTCCCCTACCTCCTTTTTGTTCTTCACCCATTTAATCTTTACCTTGGCACCACCACCCCGGCACCATCATCGTTATTTAAATCCAAATTTTATCTCTCCATCTTTCCACCAAAACATATAAGTCATCGACAAAATAAAATCAAAATCGAAATTCACAATTGATAATAACAGGCCCACACACACAGACTCTAACCAAACAAGGACTGATCAAAGAGTAGATCTTTATGAACGGTTGAAAAATTTAAATGTGAAGAAAGAATGAAAAAGAAAAACAAAAACAAAAAAGTGTAATAGAATAAGAAAGAAAAAAAAAGGAAAAGAAAAAGAAAAAATTCAAAAATTACGAAATAAACACGTGGCAGTGCGTGTATTTCAGAATGATATTTATTCCGTTTTAAAAAAGTTAAGGGAGGAGGAATGATAGGACCCCACAAAAATAAAGTGTGTCTCGTTGAAACTTTGACCTTAATTCAAGGGGGCACTTATGCATGTTACCCGATTAATATTATAAGCAAACCATCTATTTTTACTCTTGTGGTTGAAATGCTCATATATACATATTGTGTGAGAGATAACTTTTTATGTGATTGGTGTGATAGAAAGTCCTTTAAAAAAACACTATGAAGTTATGTCCTAGTATTTGGGTTCCAAAAATATATTTTTAAAACACTTATTGTCGGAAGTTAATTTTGTCGTAACTATCTAAACTTAATAGACCTTTAACTTCATAAAAATGCTCCGACTATCATTTAGATACTATATAGTTTGGGATTAAAAAATTTCATGCTAAGAATATTTTTAATCCTTAGTTATATATTCTTTTTAAATATTTATTTTTCACTTAGTTATAATTTCGAAACAGAAAGAAATTATTTTTATAATCAACTTGTTTTCTAAAAATACTTTTTGTCGAACCAAAGACGCGCCGCAATATTGTTGAGTCATGGAATGAACATGAGGCCGGCTTTCACACGGCCGTTGAAGTTGGCATGCATTTAATTGGCAGTTTGGCACTCTTAGTATGATACGCAACTATTTGGTTACGAAAAGGGAAAAGAAAAGCCGTGAGGAATGCCGATATCACCGACTGGGTTGGCTCCTCGTCTCATTTGACACTTGCTTTGATTCACTAGTTTAATCAATTTCTTGTAGTATGAATCAATTTCTTATTTGTATCATGACGCCAGCTTGGGAATTTAGGTTTAACGTTTGATGGCTGAATAATTAAACGCAAATCTGATTTGGGGTTTCCTAAATCCTAAGATCTAAGTGATGACCTGTTTCTAGCCACGTTCTAAGATACGTTACAGGAAATAAAATAGGGAAGAAATGTTTGGTTTTCGTCAGCGCTCTCATATGTGTAACACCACAACTTATAAGTTATAACATTAACTTAAGAGATTACACCTAACTTAGGCGTGTATTCAAGCAAGCTGACAAATCTGGACATTTATTCATTGCAATGTTTAGTTTTATGCTGTTTATTTTACCGCGGACAAAACTCAAAATCTAAAAAGTAAATTAGATCAACTCTCGTTTTAGAATTTCCTAAACAAAGCCTTAAAATTGTTGCACGACTTAGTTTTAAAATTTTGTATGTAAAAGCATTAAACTATAGGAACTTAATTCAAAATTAGATTTGACAAATCATTTTAACATTTTCCAAAAAAACATAGGCTGTTAATTTACAGCAGCGGGGATCCACATTTAGTAGTGTGGGCGCTTAAGCACCTATTGTCTTTGGGGTAGGGTCTGTGTATTTTATGTGAAATTAATGAAAAAATTAAATATAAGAGAGATGAGTACCCACGAAATAAAAGCTGAGCTGGATGCTTTAGTTTAGAGATTCAATTGTAGGCCTTTATTTTGTTTGTTTCGGGGATCGAAACTGGTATAGGGTGCTTTTTTTGTATGTTTTGCGATGGGGAAGACCTTTCCTTGTTTCATTGTTTCCATTCTTTTCTATTTTTCGGTTGCCCTTATTTGAACTATTTTTTCATATTTTGTTACCTTTTTGCTTCTTTTCCCCCCCTTTCAAATTCGTTTTTCTTTCTTTCTTTCTACTACATCGTTTAAAAATATTTCAAGTATGGATTGGTCATTGGGGATCTCTAGAAAGTCCTTTTTATGAAATTTCTGAGAGGTCAATCGGGGTACGGATGCTTTATTTATCACCAGGTAGAGATGAATACTATATGGTAGCGGCAGGAAATTCTTTAGCATTAAATCGGGATATTCAGGAAGAACAGGTTATTCCAGCTCGATACCGTCAAGAATTCTTGACTATTGCATGGGAACAGATTCATCTTCGAAGTATTTTTCCTTTTCAATATTTTTCTATTGGAGCTTCCTTCATTCCTTTTATCGAACATAATGATGCGAATCGAGCTTTAATGAGTTCTAATATGCAACGTCAAGCAGTTCCTCTTTCTCGCTCCGAGAAATGCATTGTTGGAACTGAGTTGGAACGACAAGCAGCTCTAGATTCGGGGGCTCTTGCTATAGCCGAACGCGAGGGAAGGGTCGTTTATACCAATACTGACAAGATTCTTTTATCAGGTAATGGAGATATTCTAAGCATTCCATTAGTTATATATCAACGTTCCAATAAAAATACTTGTATGCATAAAAAACTCCAGGTTCCTCGGGGTAAATGCATTAAAAAGGGACAAATTTTAGCGAATGGTGATGTTATGGTTGGTGGCGAACTTGCTTTGGGAAAAAACGTATTAGTAGCTTATATGCCGTGGGAGGGTTATAATTCTGAAGATGCAGTACTTATTAGCGAGCTTTTGGTATATGAAGATATTTATATTTCTTTTCACATGTACTTTTATCGTCCAAAAATAGTACTCCATTTAGTTTTTGTTGTAATGTTTGTAATAATATATTTTTGAGCGAAGATCACTTTTAGCTCGTGACAAAAACTATTTACCCCATAGTCGTAAAAGTGTATAAAAATTATATACTTTTTGTATATAACATACAAAAAGTGTGTATATATATTCGGCTATTATTTTGAGAATCGCTATACAATGTTATTTTCTCTATATTTTTGCATTGAATTGTCTCATTTTAAGTTTCAAATAGTGATACACTTATATTATACGTCAACTTAAGGATAATAAAATACTCATTACTTTAAAATTCTAAATCTGCCGCTGATTTACAGAACACTTGAGCAATAAAAACTAAAACAAGAGAGAGTAGATATCGGACCACCTTAGCGGACAAGTATCAACTTCCACCTTTTTATTTGCTTCTCCAGCTTTATTCTTTAAAAGATAGACAAAACTGTCAATTCATTCGGTACTCAATAGGTTGTTTGTTAGTGGAAAAAAAAAAAAAATGGGTACCCATTAGATGTTTTTCCTTTTAATTTGTTTAAGATTAATTGATATATTTTTATATTTGAAAATATATTAAATTTAACATTCACAATTTTTTGTAAAAACACTCTTTTATAGAAATAATATGATATGTTTAAGATCTTCTGATTTAAAAGCTACTTTTAATTTTCCGTTATACATGTTCAACTTATGTGTCAAAAACTTTTGGATTTTTCTTGAATTCTTGCCTAGTTATACACTGATAGAAAATCAAAGGGAAAATAAGCGTTCTTAAAATAGTAACTGAAATATATATATATATNTATATATATATATTGTATGTTATATAAAAAATATATAAATTTTATATATTTTTCTGGCGCATGTTAAAAGTAATAATACCCCAAAATG
Source organism: Nicotiana obtusifolia (assembly GCA_002018475.1). NCBI lineage: Eukaryota > Viridiplantae > Streptophyta > Magnoliopsida > Solanales > Solanaceae > Nicotiana > Nicotiana obtusifolia. Next base: position 9,862 of record MCJB01033286.1, on the reverse strand, counting down.
AAATGGAGGGAAATCTTCTGTTTATTGGTGCAGGAGAAGGAGGGAGAGTTGTCTAAGTTTGATCCAAATTTGATATAGGAAACTATCAATTATGTCCGTTTATAAGTAGTTTATTGTAAAAATTGGCTAATTTATAAAATATTATTAATATTATCAATATTAGCCAATTAGCTATCTGTAGCAAAAATAAGGTCAAATTTTTTTCTTTCTTTTGAGTGGGTGTTATTAGAATAAATTGAGTACATCATAAAGAGCTTGAATCTCAGTTTTGGGATGATTTGGTGGATTTTTGAGGTGGTTTGAATTGAAAATTCAAAGTAGAAGATGAACATGAAAAAAATGATATGTGTATCATACTGTGTATCATTTGTGTATCACACATGTATCATATTTGTATCAAATATGTATCATATGTATACCCATGTATACCTGTGTGTGAGATACATGCGTGATATATGTTTGATATATGTGTTGCAGAAGATTTTTTTAAACTCGATTTTAACTATAAATTTTGATACCAAATCAGTCCGAATCACCTCCAATCTTCCTCAAAATTTATATATTGACTCATCTATATGTTTTCAATGAATTTCAATCATACCCAATGTCCTTTTTCGCTTAGATTTTTGGAATCTTGTATATGTGTGTGTGTGTGTGTGTATATATATATATATATTGTATTTCATTACCTTATTTGCCACCTCATCTATGAATTTCCTTTCCGTCTTGCATCTAATGTTGCTAATCAAGTTTAAAAATATAGAAGGGGATTTTTGCGTGTGATTCTTGGAGAGAAATAATGTTATTTATTTAAATTTTTAATTTTTATATGTGATTGGCTAGTTTTCGTAAATCTATAATTAATAGCTAGATGTTAGTAAGTTGGAACTTATTTGGGACATTTACATAAGATTCCGTTTGATATACTGTCCAAACAGGTCAACACAACCCAATTGAATAAGGAAGCTCTTATTTGGGCTGGACAACATAAGTTAGCCCACAACGCATGCATGGAATCGTGACTTGAGGAAATATTTCATTAGTTGATCTATAATAAAATCGAATTGTAATATTAAATATGATCATAAGAGGGGGGAACAAGTATCAATCATCATGGGAAGTTGGGAACTAGAGAGAAAACAAAGCAATTAATTAGCGATAGGAGTGTTTAATCTAGCAACATAACGTTAGATAAGTATATGGAGTAATAAAAATAGCCACCTGATTATATGAGTTTAGGTCTCGACGATTGACATTAAAAAATTAATCTTTAGATATGATACGAAGTTTAACAGTATCACTTTTATTTTCTACACAAATAACTATTCATAGTTATCTCTTTGTTACATCAAATATTTAACTATGAGTACATTTTATTAACAAGTCTAAAGTTCAGATATGATTATTAACTTTTGAAGTTAAAGTCCCAAATATTCCAATAGTGTAATGTCAAATGTCAGATGAATTTCAAGTTTCCAACTAAAGAGATTGTTCAATTCGATTTCAATGATCACATTTTGCTTATGCAAAAGTTGGAAGATTAGAAACAAAGCCAATCAACCATTAAAATAACGTCTTTACGCAACTCAATTCCTATCCACAAAAAGGAAAACCAAAAATGAACATTGAAGTAAAGTGGCTTTTTCTTAGTCAAATCCCTTTCAATCAAAAATCTCATGAACTAACTTAAAGTTACAACTTTTGAAAAAATCACACGCCTTCACTTTATGCAAAGTCCAACTACACATTCTGAGAGGGAAAAGACAAGAAAATAGAGAAATCAAAAAAGAAAACAAAACTGCCTACACATTTTCAAATAAAACGGATAACAATTGAATTCATACGCAATTTTAATGATACGTAAATTGATTCAACACAAGTAATCAAGAATGTGAGATAAATGAATTAAAAATAAATAAATAACCAAACCAGTTATGACGTTAAGGCTGGGCTCGGACTTAAGTTGAACAATAGTTTTATCCTCGATCGGACCCTCGATTCGAAGCCAAATGTATATGAAGAACTACGATTAAAATAAGAACTTTTCAATAGCTAGAAAGCAGAGAAATAAGTTTGTATTGCCTTGATATGCGTGTTACAATGTGTGTCTATTGAATAAAAAGCTTCCCCGTTATATAGTAGGAGAGTTTCATCCCTGTACAATTCTAAAAAAGGTAAAAATCTTCCTTTCTCGTCAATTAGTAATACACTACCGACATCGGGCAAGATCCGCGCCGTGATATCCATTGGGTGCGGATATCACGGCCCTTTGTTAGTCGTGTGCATAGTGCTTTCCGAGGTCTTGGAGCTTGTTCTGGGTTCGGGGAGTGTTGTCTTGTCTGGACCGGTGGCAAGTGCCCCATTCCGGCATCGATCCAAAGAGTTCCCAGCTTCGGTCTCGATCTCATACATTCATACTCTTACTTCGTTTGACTTATCGGGAAGTCGGGGTATGCGCTAACCTCGAGTTCACCCGTATATAAATAGTCCCCTCGTTTCTCAGAGGGTAGGTTCGCCGAAATGATTGGAAACGATAGATGAACCCCGGTTCCTCCTTCGTACGTTACGGCCGAGATGACGAATAAGTCGAAATATCCCATTAGTCGCGTCGTTCTGACTTCGGACACGTGTCGATCATCGGCTGGTCGTCTCCGAATGTGAAATGTGGAGTATTGATTACATTTTCTCCTATAAAAGCTTCAACTTTTTGTACTTCTTCTACTTTCCGATCCTAGCTCTTACCTTCGAATTCTCCAGTGGCTTTCAACTCTTTCAAATCTTCAAATCTTCATAATTGTTTCTAGGTTTCTACCTAGATCTTCATCCTACTTTTAAACCTTCATACTCTTTTCCTCAACCGTCATACTTGTTCCTTCAAACCTTCATACTTTTCCTTCAAATCTTCAAATTTTCCAGATCACGATGGCTAAGACTTCCGAATTAATTCCTCAGCAGGCTGCCTCTTCATCTTTCCATCCGGCCACAGATGTCGAGGTAGCAGCTCCTGAGGCGGCCGCTCCCGAGGTGGCTGCTCCTGAGGTGACTTGCTCCTAATGGATCCCGAAGCGGCCCTAGAGCCTCTCATGAAAAGTTTTATACTCGGGGGCTGTTCAATTGGGGACGACTCAAGGTCGAGAAAGTCTTAGGCTAACAAGACCGAGGTGAAGGAGCATGGAGATACATATGTTCCATTACCAAAGATACCCTTCCCATAGTCCAAGAGGACTGTAAATGGGAAGGCAAGGACGTGGTAGTCCCCGGGCCTAAGGATAATATTACTACCCATGTGGAGGGGTATTTAAGTTTTTACACTTACCCTTTCACGCTGGGCATGGTAGACACAGTAGTTCTGGCCTTTTATAAGAGGTACGAGGTATTCCTCGGGCAAATCCGCCTGTCTCTTTAGAGGATCTTGATCCTCCTACGTTATTTTGTGAACGACACCGAATCACCTCGATTCACCCTCGACCACCTACTTCGTCTGTACAGTCCCTAAATTTTTCGAGGGGGATTAATCAAGCTCGTTTGGCAGATCAGCAAGGCTCCTTTTCGAGCATCGACGAGGATCGAGACCGAGGATGGCAGAGGCACTTTGTTCGGGTAAAAACTGAAGATCTGATTCCTCCCGAGTTCCTGCCATTTTTTGAGAAGTGGAATGCATCTTGTAAGTGTAGTCTTTTCTTAAGTGTCAGTTTTCCTTTATTCTCATCACCAGTATTTATGGTCGTGCAGATGTAGCCCGGTTCCCAATGCAGTCCCTCGGCTCAACGAATGGCTCGAAGAAATCTGCAAGCAGATATCATACTTCGAGCGCACGTGGAGCAAAACTTTTGAAGGGCAGATGGGAGGCCCGTTCTCATGGTAAGGCTTTCACCTGAATAGTTATTAATACGCCCCAAACTTACATAACACTGACTTTTTTCCCTTTCCTTCGCATGTTTTCCTATGACCATTGTACTTAGGCCGCTGGTAGAGGATGAGGATTGCGTCCTTTTTCATTGATCCCTCCATTACAGGATAGCCCGGGGCTGCCGGGGAGGAGAAGAAGAGGAAAAGAAAGTCCTTGAGCTCCACGGATCCTAAGGTGAAGATAAAAAAAGAGGGCGGCCACCTAGGCTCATAAACCAAAAAGAATATTAAGTCACGGGTACCGGACTCTGACTCGCTTCGCCGGCTCAGGGATAAGTCTGAAGAAGATGATATTTTTGTTGCTCATGGATCGACCCCTGTCGGGGAGCAAGTGGCAACCGAGGAAAGGAGCCACGAGGTCGATCCCCTTCTAATTTGAGAGGCCGAAGTGGAGATAGGGGTTATGTCTTCCCGAGAAGCCTTTTCTAATCTGAAGGAGGCGACCGGTGTGATAGACATCATCAAGACGCCCTCCTATATCGAGTCCATGCTTGAAGAGGCCCAGGCGGGGCAAGAAAAAGTCAAGCTAAGGGGTTCACGGTGCAGAAGACCCTCTCCACTCCTTCTTCGATGGCGTGGACATGTCCACTTTGGAAGATTTTTACGGGCTGGGCAACCTGGAGATCTCGAAGAAGGACGTACCCTCAGAAACCGGCGGGCTGAGTTCAAACCCAAAACTGGTGAAGCAGTTTCTTGCACCTAGCATGGATCGGGACTGCAAGAGAACTGTCATTCTTATGGTCCCGGAGGATACTCAGGTTCTATCCGCTCCGGTGGGCATAGCCAGCTTCCTCTGATGGCAGGTGACCGAGGAGGACCATGCAAAGATGAATGAGGTGGGCGCGTCGAGTCTCTTCAACGAGGTGCAGCAGGGAGGTAGGACATTAACACTTTTACACTCGCTTGTGAATTTTGCTTAAGTTTTGATGTCTTTTACAGTTTTCGTTGCCTTGCATGCCTCGGTACTTCACCATGAGAGCTTCCTCCAGTACCGCTTTGAAATCAGCCAGCTGGAGTTCGAGCTCAAGGAGCAGGTCCGAAAGAAGGACGTGTACAGTTTTCTCAGTGAGCAACAGGATAGGGCCGTCAAGGACCTTCAGGCCTAGCTGGACAGGGCTTAGAAAGAAGCTTCGGCCTTGAAGCGGGAATATGCCGACCTGGTTAAAAAAGTAAAGGTCTTTGAAGCTAAAAATAAGGAGCTAGTCGTGGTGACTAACAACACAACCTCGCAGGTCTAACAAAAGAACGACCTGATCGACCAGCTCCGAGCCGAGATGAACGAGGTCCAGGCCATGGCCAACGGGTGGAAAAGCAAAATGGACCTGTTGGCTTCGGAGGAGGAAACCACTAAGGCGGAGCTGGCATCGGTTAAGAACCAACTCTGGGTGGCGAAAGACAAAGCTGACAAATGGTCTCAGCTGAATAATGATCTCCAAGCACAACTGAGCTCGGCCGTTGCAGAGCGGGACGCCCTCGGTAGAGAATATGAGGCTGTGAATTCCAAATTGGACACAACCTCCGCCGATGCCAAAGAAATGGTTTCCCAATACAAGGCCGATGTGGAGGCAGCCGAGACCCATCTGAAGGCAAAGGCCGAATATATGAAGCGACTGTCCCGAAGCGAGACCCTCGAAAAGATTCACGCCCAAGGGTTTGACCTGTCGGCTAAAATTGAGGAAGCCAAAAAGCTCGAGGTCGAGGCGAAGGAGCTTTATGAGCCTAAAGATGCCGAAGGCTCCGAGGGCTCCGAGGGATCCTAAGGCTCCGATGGTTCTGGCGACGAGTCGGGCCCCGGTGAAGACTAGGCGTAGATGCCTTAATACTTTTTTAGTTTTTGTCTCATGTACATCTTTTTTTTGTTTATTTTGAGGCTGTTTTAATTGGGCCTTTGTAGATATATGAAACTTTCCCTTACTGGAAATATTGTGTCTTTATTTTTCGAGCATCATTTTATAATTTCTATGCATGTGACGATTTTAATGCCTTAGCATGGAATCAAATATAGTCATGCGGCGTTCGTTTTCCAGATGTCCGAATGGAGCCTGTCCTCAATATAACTTTGTTTACTCGAGACTTTGAAAACTCGGTATGACCGAAAGTTTTTTCAAGATGCTTAAGTGATTCTAGATGATGCTTTTGCCGAGGGTAAACTTTTAGCAGGTTTCGAGTTCTTATAAAGGCCTTACTTTCTGATTACGGGCTTCGGACATCTCCGAGCCATTTTTAGTGTGGCCGTAGCCTTTTATATTAAGGCACCACCTAATAGGTTTGATGTCTCCGGGATTTGGCAGCCCGGGTTGTCCAAACTTTCTTCGGACGACAGTCCCCGAATAGGGGTAGCCCTTGGGCTCGATTGTCCCCGAGTAGGGGTAGCCCGTGGCCTCTTAGGATCCGGAGTTTAAGAGGCAAGAAAATGTGTATTAGCAAGGTGGAACTTTCTTTCATTTCTCAGTGTGTAAAGTACATGATCGAAAGCGCATAAAAACTTGTATCATGGCTAGAGTGGACTATGTGAGCACGATTCATATGATCGTTTGGCCCTTTACAGTGAATCCTATCCACCAAGATTTAGCTTCTAGCATACAACGTTTTTCCTTTTTCCTTGCTAAAAACCTTAATCCGAGGGTAATGGCTCCCAATATTTGAAGTCGAGCTTTAGAGGGCTCAGATACTATTGATACGAACTGAACGATCATTGACTCCGGTTTGAGACCGTTCTTCGAATCTAAGTTAGCACGTTTTACTGTTGCATCATTAAAAACCTTTTCGAAAAACCCATTTTGGGACAAAACCAATTCAAGAAAAAAAGAGTGCAACGCGTGCTTTCAGACCTAATAGCCATATCCATCCTTGGCCGTTGCCTGCAAGTGTGAGTCCGATTCATAATATGATTAAAGAACAATTGAGATCGTACCTTAGCATTAGTACCGCTTTAAGTGTCACGTTCCAGTTGTTCGGTAGTTGCACACTGGTCTCGTCCAATTTCACTCAGCTAGTCGAGGTTATGAAAACTAGAAGATTGTTTTTGTTGTTTTTCAAATGTTGTAAAAGGCCTAGGGCTATGACCTTCACCTAGGTGTTTTCCTAATGGGATATAAACTTTAAAGCTTATTTTATTGGTCGGGGTGTATTATAGCTATCAGCACTCAATTACCCACTCAATACCTCTCGGTCAGAGAGTGATTTTGCCCCAATTTAGCTTTCTCAAGTCCAAATGGGTATTGAACAAAACGGTTTATAAAAAGTTCAAGTGGGGTTTTACTATCTCTTGGTTCAACTCTTTAATTGGGTTTATCAATCACTCGATTAATCCAATTTCTTGCTAGCCAAGTTTTCCTAGATTAAGTCTCTCTTCTCAAGTAGAGACCAAATCAAATAGCCATGCAATAATGTTTGCAACCATTAATTCGTCAAAATAAAGCAAGAACAAGGCTAAATAATAAACACCCAACCATAAACAAGCAACAATTCAGACACCCATTAAGTTTACACACTAGGGTTGGGTAACAACCTAGTGAAAATCTAGCTACTCATGCTTGAAATTGAATAAAAAGAAGAAGAAATGATAATTAAACTCATTTTGCAAGATTGAAATGATAAAATCTATGTTAAAATAGCTCAAAATATGAAAAAAATACTAAAAGAGAAACGACTATGTTGGAGGTCGTCTTGCTCAACTTTGATGATGACGAGATGGATGACTTTATGGAATGTGTGAATTCTTTGCAAGGAATGGGGTCGTATAATTATGCACCCCAAAAACTTTCCTTGGATCTTGAAAATAGGAAAACTCCTCCTACAAAGCCTTCAATTGAAGAGCCTCCTATCTTGGAGTTGAAGCCATTGCCTCTACATCTTAGGTATGAATTTTTTGGCCCTTGTTCTACTTTACCGGTTATTCTTTCCTCTTGATTGACTAACGTTGCAGGTTGACTCTACATTGGCGGTGCTTCACAAGAGGAAGAAAGCTATTCGGTGGACTTTGGCGGATATTCGGGGAATAAGCCGCGCATTTTGCATGCACAAGATTAACTTGGAGGAAGATTTCAAACCCTCCATTGAACATCAAACGAGACTCAATGAATCCATGCAAGACGTGATATAAAAGGAGATCATCAAGTGGTTAGATGTAGGGGTTGTCTAGCCCAATTCCGATAGTTCGTGGACTTCTCTGGTGCAATGTGTCCTAAAGAAGGGGGACATAACAGTGGTCACGAATGACAAGAACGAGTTGATTACCACAAGAACAATGACCGGGTGGAGAGTGTGTATGGACTATCGCAAACTAAACAAAGTCACGAGGAAAGACCATTTTTCACTCCTCTTCCTTGATCAAATGCTTGATAGGTTGGCTGGCCGTGCTTTCTATTGCTTTCTAAATGGATATTCGGGCTACAACCAAATCCTTATTGCCCCGAAAGATCAAGAGAAAACAATTTTCACATGTCCCTAAGGCACTTTTGCTTTCAAGCGGATGCCATTTGGCTTATGCAATGCACCGACGACTTTTCAAAGGTGTATGATGACGATATTTATGGATATGGTAGAAGACTACCTTGAAATCTTCATGGATGATTTCTCAATAGTCGGGGATTCCTTTGATGATTGCTTGGCAAATCTGGATAAAGTATTGGCAAGGTGTGAAGAAACAAACTTGGTGCTAAATTGGGAGAAATGTCATTTTATGGTCGAGGAAGGCATTGTCCTTGGCCATAAAATTTCAAAGAATGGCATAGAGGTCGACAAGGCGAAAATAGAGGTGATTTCTAAACTTCCACCTCCAACTTCAGTGAAAGGCGTAAGAAGTTTCTTGGGCCACGTGGGGTTCTACCGTCGCTTCATAAAGGATTTTTCTAAAGTGGTAACCCATTATGCAAGCTCCTAGAGAAAGATGCTAAGTTTCACTTCAATGCTGATTGCATAAGAGCTTTTGAATTGCTAAAGTTCAAGTTGACAACAAATCCTATTATCATGTGCGATGCTAGTGATGTAGCGATTGGAGCAATTTTGGGGCAACGTATCAACAAGATTTTTCATCCGGTCTACTATGCTAGTAAGACCATGAACGATGCCCAAGTCAATTATACCGTTATAGAGAAAGAGCTCCTTGCCATTGCGTTTGCAATTGAGAAATTCCGCCCATACTTGATGGGTGCAAAGATTATTGTTCATACAGATCATGCGGCACTTCGTTATCTTATGAGCAAGAAAGATTCAAAATCTAGGTTGATGAGATGGGTGCTATTGTTTCAAGAGTTTGATATTAACATCCAAGATCGAAAAGGGAGTGAAAATCAAGCGGCATGCCACTTGTCTCGTTTGGAGGAGGAGGGAAGGCCGCATGTTGGCCTTGAAATCGATGACTCCTTCCCCGACGAGCAACTCTTGGCTATTTCAATGAAGGAGGTGCCATGGCTCGCCGATCTAGCAAACTTCATTGTGTGTGGAATCATCCCGGATGAGTTCTCTTCAAATCAAAGGAAGAAGCTCAAACGGGATTGATAAGATTATTATTGGGACGAGCCCTACCTCTTTCGAATTTGCATGGATGGGGTAATTAGAAGATGTGTACCGGATAAAGAGCAAAATATTATTCTTGAGGCTTGCAATTCTTCGCCTTATGGTGGTCATGATGGCAGAGCAAGAACGGAGGCTAAAGTGCTAAGTTGTGGTTTCTATTGGCCCACTCTCTACAAAGATGCAAGTGATATAGTGAAGAAATGTGACGAATGCCAACAGGCCGGTGGAATCTCGAAGAAGAGTGAAATGCCTCTCACTACCATTTTGGAGAGCTTTGATGTGTAGGGTATTGACTAAGGCTGTGGCCCACGGTGGGCCTGGCCCGGGACCGCCCCGGGACCGCGGGCCTGGCGGGCCTAGCAGGCCGGGCCCTAGCGGTCCTGGGCCTCTAGCGGTCCTAGGCCCGTGACGGGCCGGGCTGCCCAAAAAAGCC